>LPNX011137731.1:93033-123831 GCA_001517045.1 Pseudotsuga menziesii
AGAAGAATTCATCCAAGGAGCACTTGGAACTTTGATTCCAAGGTATGCGTGAGTACATACAAGATGCATTTTTTGAATGCATGGTTGTGATATAAATACTTCATTGCAAATTATTTAATAGCTAAAATGATAGACTTATTAGCAGTTATGAGATCATTTAATAAACTATTATGAATACAAGGAAAAGAATTGCATGGAAAAAGGTAGTCATGTTTGATTGAATGCTCTGTTGAAAGGACAAAACTATATGGAGCATGATTGTGTAATCATGAGTGTTGGAATTTTATCTTATTTGCATAAATAAGGTGAAAATACCTGGAAATTTTAATGATGCATATAAAGTAACTGTATAATACTATTTGTTGCAATTTTGAGGATCAATGTAATTCCTGCGATGAAAGGATGGTATGTAGGGATGCTCACAATTGCTTGGATGATTGGAAGATTCAAATTACAAGTAGTGTGGGTGTGTCCCATAAAATAAACACAGAATATACTATGCACCAAGGCCAAAAATTATGAGATGGATCTCATGACAGTGAAATCTAATTTATGAACATAATAGATGTAAATATTGGTTTTGAAATTTCACTATTCTAGAATTGTGTTAAGATGACATGTTGTGTGTGGATGTCCAACTTTTGGGAAATGAGTGTAAGTAATAGGGGTAAGAGATTCAACTCTCCAGAGCGAACCAATATGAGGTTGGCCTCATGGTTGCGAAAATCTAGTATCAGTAGAAGACAAAATTGTAAATTCATATTTTATTTGATTATCAATGATCATTAATGGTTTGATGTTTAGGAAACGTGTCAGGTGAGATATTGCATAAAACCAGATGAGATGATGAAGATATCCCTTGGGGAAGTTGTTGGATATTGGAGCTAAAACAAGATGCTTATGCAAATAAGTATTTGATTTAATTAGCATATTCTTGCTGATTTTATGTAATTATACATGCATGATGTTGCGGATTTAAAATTGTTAATTTGTAAATGAGATGCACAAACCTCCTTATGCAAGACACCCTAGTTACCAAAAGAGGATAACAACCCTCAGAAAGCAACTCTTTTGACCCATATTAAAGGTAGATTTAATGGATTATCTATCTAAAAACTTGGAATGTTGATAGGTGAAGAATGAATATCGAAATCTAGTAGGTTTGTTACAAACTTTTCCCATTCCTAAGTGGAAATGGGAAGTGATATCCTTGGATTTAATCACATGTTTTCCATTAACACAGAAGCAACATAATTCAATTATGGTTGTAGTAGTAGAATAAGTTAAGCAAGTTTTCTCTTTAACTCCTGTAAAGTCAACTTATGGAGTTGTTAACATTGCGGAGATATTTTGATTAAGATGTTAAGTTTTCTCTTTTACTCTTGAAAGAGGTATTCCGATTTTATGGAGTACCAGGGAGGGTAATTTTCTGACCAAGATGTAAAGTTACATAAAACGCTTTGAAATATTTGTTTGCAGGATTAGAGATCAAGATGAGACAGATGGACAAATAGAATGAACAATTCAAGTCAGCAAAGACATGCTAAAATATGAATTATGTACGCAAGGCTGGACATGAAGGAAACTGTACTTAGGAATTAAAGGGAGTTATTGCGAAATAAGCACCTCGATTTATGTCCAAAGGATACGAAAGAAGACTAAGAACATTGTGGAGAGTGTTGCAATAATGGGGTGAGGATGTAATATCCCCCAACACATAAACATTTTAATGTAATATTGAATTTACTAATTTATTGTCTTAAGATTAGCTGGTTCTCGAAACCTCTAACATGTCCTTGAAGGATAGATGTAATCGAAACATTTGATTTAATGAAACAATGAATGATGGGGACAAACATGTTACATGAGGAAACTATGCATGCAAGATTGGGAGAAAGCTGCAAGGGTTAACCTAAGGAAGTACACCAAGCGTCAGAACAACATGATGGCGTAGGGTATGCCCTGTAAAAAGAGAAACGTAGTGGTTGACGGGGATTCAGTTGGGAATGGACCGTAGCAGCAAAATACCTAGAATCAAAACTATAAAGAGGGCACCGCTAATTATATTGGGGCGATGAAATATGGCAGTGTGAGCACTCTGTGAAGTGTTAGGCAAGAATTGAGAGAAATAATTGCTGCGTGAGCACTTTGAGAAGTGCTAGGTAAGATATTTTTTCCTGGAAACGAAAATGAGGTTAGCTGTATCCACTTTTGGAATGCATAGTTGAGATGGGGGTGACTAAGGAAAGAGCATATCTGTGCCTAATCTATGGTTGGGTGGAATGTGGTTGTTCCCTCTTCATTGTGGATCACTTTACAAATAGGTTTCATTACTGGTTTTTTTCTGTCATTCTATTGAACTTAGAGTATGATGTTTATGAGTAGATGTGTGTTTTCAATATCAATGAAATGACAAATAACAACTTTAGTTTTATTGGTGGGAATGATGCTTATGAACTGGTGTACTCATATGCTGTTTTGAATGATTGTTCCTTGCCTCTGGTAAAATGGTAACTCAAATATGTATTATTTCTCTGTATAGAGTTACATGTATGTTGTATGATTTCATTTGATTGATGAGTTGAGGGCATGTTCGTGTGTGAATGAATGTGTTTTATAATGTTGATAAAATTATAAAGAGAGACTCTAAGTCTGTTGATGGGGGCGTTGCTCATGAACTGGTGTATTCTCATTCCTTATTTGGAATGACTATGGTTCCATTGTTTATATAGCTTACTAATGGTATGATATACCTACTCTAGTTGATGCTTTGCATATGGGTCTTATCATTCTCCAAAGAGAAGTATTCATGTTCGATTAAGGAATGGTTATGACTGCATTTGGATGCATAGATCATGGAGGAAGTAATGCACCTACTTTGTTTTACTTCATTGAAAACTTCCTATTGATATAGTTTCCATAAATCTATTACTCCTTCTTGGTTAAAAGTCTAGGACTATATTTGATATATGGCCTCTGTGGTTATAGAAGCCATGCTTTGTTCTAGGGGTTTGATATTTTCCCCTTAGTCACATGACCTTTCTAATTATGATATTTATGGTTTGGTGATGAGTTATTTGGTTGTATTATTGTTCTCCTGCTAAGGTCCAATTGTAAGGGATCCTTGTAGAAAGCCTAAGTGCTAAATGGGATAAACCATACCCAGCTTAGGTAAGTCCCTGTATAATACTTTTGTCCTTAGATGAAGGTAAATTGTGAAGGAGTGTGGAAAACAGCCACTGAAACCTACTTCAGAATTCATAAGCTTGAATTCACTTGAAGAAACAAATAGTAGGATAGTGTAAAGATTCAAGTAGAGTTTACTACAGTTATACTCTCCACCATTTTACATCAACATAGGATTTTTGGTTTCCCATGCATTTTGCTTAAGTTCATGGAGGCTAGAATCCTGGTTACATAATCAAAATGCATATGACTTAAGTGTTTCTACACTTCAAAATATTCCTGCATAAGGCATAAGGCAGAAGGATGAAGCAAAAAAAGAATCTAGAATGACAAAGTAAAATGCATGTTCCCGCATCCTGGACTCCTCCTGTAGAAGATAGAAGGTAGGAGGCAGAAAGAGGAAAAAAAATAGAAAAGAGACAAGGTAAAAATGTGTTTTTCGCACCCCAGAATCTCCATACGAAAGGAGGAAGGTGGAAGCGGAAAAGAGCCAGAAATTCTAAGGTAAAGTGTATATTTCCGCACCCTGGAGTGCTTCTAGGGAAGGTGGAAGGCGGGAGGAAGAAATCAAGAAACAAAAAAAGAAATGAGGCCAAGTGTTGGTTTTTCATGATCTGGAGTCATCATGCAGAAGGAAAAAGGCAGAAAGTGGAAGGTGAACAAATGAAGGTATTTCTTGTTAACTTTTCAATTCTTGAAGTCCGCAGTGGAAGGCGGAAAGGCAGAATGCAGAAGGAGAAAATGTGGATAAATGATTCTGTCGCATGTTAAGATTCTAATTCTTGCAGTTTGCAGCAAAAGGTGGAAAGGCAGAATGAAAAAGGTAGAAATGTGGATAAATCATTCCATCACATGTTAAGTTTTCAATTCCCGCAGTCCGTGTTAGATTTTTATCATTCAAGCTAGCATTATCTTAGGATCTTATCTGAGAGAATAACATGGACAACAATAAGCACAAGAGACAAGAGACATGAAGAATTTTCCTCAGGGAAACCATAAAGGAGAAAACCCCATAGCTTCCTCAGAGATAAAATCAGCACCAAAAGTAAAACCCAAAAACATAAAGATGATCTCCCGATAGTAGTAGTCTCTCTCTTGTCCCAGCAACTTATCTCTCACTCATGCGCCCCAGTGAGTGAGTGTGTCTGTGATAAATAGAGAGGCTCACTCTCTTTTTATATTCTTTCGTTCACTTAATGTCCACTCCAACATGTCGGCCTCACTTAACAATTACTTACTAGAGCCGACATCTCTAGGAGAGTCTAATAACCCTAGTGCGCCACAACTTGTGGGGACTTTGACCCAACTTATAATAACTCACCTAGGGTTTACTTTTATAGGATAGTCTAATAACCCTAGGGCCCCACAAATGCGGGGACTTTAACCCTTGATCAATAGGAGGGTTACCCAAAATGAATTTACATGAATTGTTTACATTATTGAATCTTTCGATAGGAACATCAGGGCATGACATGACTGAAATACATTACACACACTTCCCAAAATAAACATAGAGGTACAATACATAAGATATACAAGTGAATACATTTCAAAGTTACAATTTCATCAACACTCCCTCTTAAATAGGAAGGTATTCTCTCGACACAATTTATCAGCACAAGTCTTCTTCTTTGTATCATCTAGATCATCATTGAGTTCTATCTCTTGATTCTTCCCGTCACAATAATTTCTACAGAGCCAACCATTTTTCATGCTGGTTGTAGGCCTAGCCTCCATGTGGTCTTCTTCAGTGTTTATATCTAACCCAAATTTAGAATGGCGTGCCCAACTCTTACATCTGACCTCATCTCATAAAAAAAGCACACCCAACACTCACATCTGACCATGAAAGGAACACATCCACCATCATGTCAGAATGACCCAGCTCTTACATCTTACCATGGGAGAGCCCATCCTACCCCCATGTCAAAATGGCCCATCCCTTACATCTGAGCATGGGAGATCCTAGCCTATCCCCATGTCAGAATGGCTCTCAGTCCCAGACTGAGGGTTCCTGGTAACTGACTAGGTGCCTCCATTCTCCTAGAGAATAGCATCAGCCCTTACATATGACCATGGGAGGGCCCAACCTACCCCCATGTCAGAATGTCCCAACCCTTACATCTGACCATGGAAGGAACCAATCCTCTCACCATGTCAGAATGGCTCTCAGTCCCAGACTAAGGGTTCCTGGTAACTGACCAGGTGCCTCCATTCTCCCAGAGAATGGAATTATCCCTTACATCTAACCATGGGAGGGCCCAACATACCCTATGTCAGAATGGCTCTCAGTCCCAGATTGAGGGTTCCTGGTAATTGACTAGGTGCCTCCATTCTCATAGAGAATGGCATCAACCCCTATATATGATCAAGTGGGAACACATCCCTCAATCACATTAGAATGGCCCTACACTTATATCTGATCTTTTGAGATTACATCCCATAGTCATATTAGAATGGCCCTCAGTCCCAGAATCAGTATTCCTAGTAACTGACTAGGTACCTCCATTCATAGAATAGAAATTAGTGCTTATATCTGATCATGTGGGAACACATCCCACAGTTGCCTCAGAATGGCTTAGCACTCACATATGTCATGGAAGTAACCAATCCTCCCACCATGATAGATGGCTCAGCCCTTACATCTGACCATGGAAGGAACCAATCCTCTCACCATGTTAGAATGGCTCTCAGCTCTAGGATGAGTATTCTTGGTAACTGACCAGGTACCTCCATTCAGAGAATGGAATTCAACACTTATATTTGATCATGTAGGAACCAATCCTACAGTCACCTCAGAATGGCTCAACACTTATATCTGACATGCGAGGAACCAATCCTCTCATCATGACAGAATGGATCAGCCCTTACATCTAACCATGGAAGGAACCAATCCTCTCACCATGTCAGAATGGCTCACGGACTCATCATTTCCCCTTGGAGGGAACCTCGATCTGAAGAACACCAAGCTTCTCCTTGAATTACTCAAACTTCACTCTGGCCAATGGCTTAGTCAATGCATTAGCTATCTATTCATCTGTCACAACATACTGGAGCTTCATCGCTCCTCTCTGCACCATATCCCTTATATGGTGATATTTGATCTCGATATGCTTTGACTTGTCATGGAACACCAGGTTCTCCGACAACTTCACCTAACTCTGGGTTGTCACTAGTATATACAAGTAGCATCTAACTGGAGATCAAATAAATTAGATAGTAGCTTCCTTAGCCATATTGCCTCACAACTAGTTAAACAAGCTGTGACATACTCTGCTTCAGCTATACTCAGTGCCACGTAAGACTGTTTCCTACTAAACCAAGAGATCACACCTGATCCCATACTGAAGCAACACCCTGAAGTGCTCTTCCTATCGATGGCACTACCTGCCCAATCTGAACCAACATAACCTTCTAGGCTATTCTTTTTATTCACCTCATACTTAAGCCCATAATCAACTATACCCTTCAGGTACCTTATAATATGCTTTGCAGCAATAAAGTGAACATGTCTCAGATGTGTCAGGAATTGGCTCAAGGTGTTCACAACAAACAAATATCTGGTCTCGTGTTCATGAGGTATATCAAGGACCTAATCATCTGATGATACATCATGTCATCAATGACTCTTGATGAAGCAACACTCAGTAGCTTCAAGTTCGATGCCATAGGTGTGGTCATGGCCTTGTAGTCCATCATCCTGAACCTCTTCAGGATCTCTACTGCATACTTCCCTTGTCCCAAGGAGATTCTGCCACACCTCCATGCCTAGAAAGTAGTGCATCATATCCAAGTCCTTCATATCTAACTCGGTAGCAAGTATCCTTCTTGCAAATTCTGACAGGAAAAAGTCATCAACATATAACAGGAGCATCACTGGTCTTCCACCTTCAACCTTGAGGAAAAGGTTGGAATCCTCTTTACTCTCAATAAAGCCTAGAGTCACTAGTAATCTATCCATCCTGTTGTACCATGTCGAACCTCGAGATCTTTTATAGTGAGTCCCTCTGAAGTGAAGCATCATACTCCCTCTATCTTTCACACTCTATGCACTCCTTTTGTGAGAAGCCTCATGCTACAAATATTGCCTTGTATCCGACGATGTTTCCATCTACTGCATGATGGAACTATGAACTTTCCTTCATGTATCGATACTACATCCTAGACATCATTCTTCTTTAATTGGTCTTCCCTTTCTTCTTGGTTACTTCTTCATAGCTGGAAGGTTTTTCATCAATGATGTCGCTGCATTCGTCATATTATTCTTCCTCTTCAATTGTCGTCACTTGTTCTTCATAACAAGTCTCATCCTTCTTTGCTTGTAGGTGGTTTTACACGATCTTTCCTATAATTCAAATACATTAGTTGTATTGTGAAAACCCCATATTTTCCAAAAAAAATTAAAATTTTCAATTTACATAATATTAACATAACTGCAGTTAACTAAACATTTAATTAGTTAAGGGTTAGCAGCAATTAATTAACATTTATCTGTTGTTTGCATAGACTGATAGAACAGATCTTGTATGTTTACTGATTTGTTCCTTTTTGTGAACATAAGGTGGGGCTGTCATGAAAACAAACCGGGCTTACTTAGCTTCCGAGCTAATGCATAAAAATCCTTCTGTCTTTACAGATTACAGGTAAGGAGATTTGGCTGCTGCAATAAAATTTCTAAAGTCTTTATGTACAAGTTTGTTTGAAATTTAAAGTCATGTTTGACCGTAGAAGCTAAGCACATGCCAATGTTTACTGAGGTAAATTCTTTATCTATTCTTTATTCTAAAAGAGATAAATTTATAAGTCCTATTATTACTGAACTTATTGATATCTAGAATTGTTATCAGTAAACAAAAAATCTTTATAATAGATTGTTTATAAATCACATATGAACTCCAAGGTTCAAGTTCTAAGAAAGCACAACACACTCTTACATCACAAGTATATATTCCAGGGTTCACATTTTATTACTACCAAAATTGAACTATCCACTGATAGAGTTACATTCATCGAAAGATTTAGTGGCTAATTCCTTTTTGTAAGCATTTACCAACCTTAGAGGAATATGGTAAGACCAAAAAGGTTTACGTCTACGACACAATTAATTACTATGATTGAATTTACAATTTCTTTAAATCAATCATTGTATACTCTCTAATTATAATAAAAGTGTTGGTAGATTTCTCATACGAACAGTAATTCTACTTTTTCATATGTATTATAATTCCCTTCTATCATCATGTACAAACTTAATCTAATAAACGGTAAGGAGGTTAAATGACAAGGTATTCATCCACCCAATATACAGTTCATTGTCATATCCATCACCATTTAAGTTCATAGTTTATTCTAAGGATAACTCTTAGAATTTTTATATTAAACATTTCAAGTTTACATTAGACACATCAAAATTATAAAAAGATAAGGTATTACATCTCCCCTCTAGATATGGTGTTCTTATATCAAGGTTTAAAGTCATATAACCATACGTTACAAGGTCCTTTATAATATTGTTTGGCTGGATCAAGATAAATTTAGGATTACCATTATACTTGCATCATAAGTGACAATATTATAACATGGTGACGATATATCATAACGAAAAAAATATAAAATTTGTTAACCCTTGCATCGATGGAAGTTTCAGTGATAAGTTTATGTATTAACATAGATTTTGTTATTATTATTCCAATCATAGGTTGAATTCTGCAAAGGTTCTAACGTAACTCATGAAACAACCCAATAATTGATTTTAATGAGTTCTTCATGATTGATAAATAAACTATGGGAAACTTTACCCACCGTGACAAATTATTGCATGGCTACGTGGATTTGTATAAGCCAAGCATTGCAGTACTTAAAATGGCTCCAAACTAAACCTAACTCATTGTTCTCCTTCGCCTTCGGGCAGTCTTCCAGTTTCTTCGAGTAAGCTGGCCATTCTGGCACCCGTGCAATGCTGTGAATGCACTCGGCTTATTCCTCTCTGCTATGATTGTGCATTTGCACCCAAGTGGAGGCCGTTCCTTGGTATTTCTCCATGCCATACTTTCCCATTCTCCTGGTTGTCTCTCACTGCTTCAACAGTTCAAACTTCAAACCCTTGACTATATGAGTCTTAGCCTTCTTCCTTCAGTTCACTACTGTGGAGGTGGTTTCTCCTTTCAGAAATATCGTGGCTTGAAAGCATGGTATACTGTGTATGGTTGCAATGAAATAACCTTGCAGCTGTAGGGTTTTTACCTGGCCCATTGTATAGTTGGGTTTCCTCTATTGTCCAAGGTTGATGAAGTGTTATAAACACTGTCTCCTTTTTGCAGCTGAATGATGAACTTCCTGCTCATGCTATCACTGGTTACTGCGAAGCTGGTTGCTACTTTTGAGGGCTAGGTAAGCATTAATCAGTCTTGTAACTGATGAACTCATTTCTTGTTTATAATTTCTTTGTTTCTTAAAATATGAATTTAACAACCGGTTTTTATGTTGGTTTGTAGTTACGGTGCTGCTTCTCTTCTTTGTCTACATAAGAGTATGGGTTGCGGCGATAAGGGCTACAGTAAGCCCTGGTTTCTCCATGGCACCTCCACTTTATGTAAATCCTTATAGGGTAAAGAGGGTTTGGTCGTTGCGGCCTGTTTAGACCCTCACTACTTTTGGTTAATTCAGTTTTTTTTCTCGCTGTTAAACATGCTGGGTTTAAACCCTAGCTCTCTTACAGAGCTCTCCGGCTTCGGCCGTGATTGTAAAATTTTTACTTTTAAATTACTGTGTTTAACTAGCGTACAGGCTGTAATTTTTTGTGTATAAAATGTGATACGGCCGTGATCCAAAAATACTAAACTCAGCTTTACAGGTTTTAACCTTGTATATTTTGGGGTTATTAGGGTTTTTACCCTTAAACTAATACCATAGCTGTTAATGCTACTTTCTTGCATTATTTTTGGTTATGTTATAATACTGTAATTCCTCTTGTTATATATATGTTACAAAGGATTATTGAAACTCGGCAATGACATATTATTTACTGCATTTATACTATCTATTTTAATATGCCTCTGTTTGATTATGAGGTTGTATAGTTTTTACTGAAGCTTAATGATATTAAACATTCGCTTAAAATCCTAGAAGGATTACTTTTGTTATCAATCAACGATTTCTCTTCTTACAGGTGTAGCAGTTTTAGTTTCATTTTTATTACTAAATTTTATAATAATATTGTTTCTGCAATTAGTATCTAAACTGCCTGCTAGTTTATACTACATCTATAATAGAAGAAACATAAATAACTAGAGTAGATATAAGACATAAGACTATTGTCTTATCTATGTGCGCTGTAGCTTCTATTATTATGTATACTTATTGCTGTTGATATTAGTTCTGTTTAGCTTTTACAGTAATACTAGTTTTAATCCCAGTTTATAAAGAATTCTATAGTTAAAGTACTCTCCAAATTATTGTTAAATAAATTTGTTGTCAAGGGTTCTGTACTGACTTTATACCCTAACTTCTATTTACTAGAAACTGTAATTTTTAATGCATAGTGCATACCTTTCAAATTTATGTAAGTCTGTTATACTCTTATTATATTTTATTAATGTCTTCAAATATTAATTAATTGCCTTATGATACGCAGAGTATAAACAGTTTATTTTTACTTAGTCCTTATTTATTTATACCTAGAGTATAAATAGTCTAAGTTTGCAATTGTAATAATAAAATAATACTTTAAGTGTTAAATTAGTAATACTCTTACATTATTTGTAACATAAGTTCATTATTATTAATACAACAACAATAGTACTTCTTTTGTGAGTACCAAGGTTTCTATAGTTATTATTTTAATTTTTATTATCCAATGTTTGGTTTGGTCTATCTATTTAGTTATAATGCCTGTGTATATTTACATAACACTCATATAATATTTAAGTTTTATCTCATATACTTATATATAATTTCTTGTGTATATAATAACATTCATTTACCATATGTGAAATAGAATAGAATAAGAGTTTGTAATCTGTTTGAGCTTAGTTGAATAAAAGAGGATTTAGTAATTAAATAACTGCAGACTAACACAACTAGATTTAACTGTAAAATTTGACCAATAGATAATTACTCCTGTTATTAGTATTGTCTTTCTACATAAGAAGTTAGATTCTTTTAAACTGGAAGATAAACAATTTTAAGGTTTAAACAGCAGAAATATTTAGTCTATCTTTTCTTTATTACAGCTAGCATAATTTTCTATCTGTTCTTTGCAATAATCGAATTACAGATAAAGATATACTATACAAGAGAACAGTTTTTATCTATGTGCATAACAACTGTTAGTCAAACAAATAATGTATTCTAAAGATAAGGGAAGAATCATTCTACTAATTTTACCATCTCATCATACTATCTTCTTATAATTTTTAGCCCTGCGCTAGAGTACTATCTGGTAAAACCCAGATGTGGAAAAACACAGTGGGTCATTATTTGTTTTTCATCCACCAATTCAATTACTGATAAACTAAAACATTTATAATACTAAACTAGCTAAATCTTCTGTCATATAATATAAGCAAAACATTCATCCATTCACATTTATTTTTAAACCAAAATAGTTAAGTGACAGAACCTGTTGAGACTGTGGACAACAACAGCAATGGGAGGCTGTTCCTCCCTACCAAATCCTGGAGCGCGCTCAAACAACAACTCCTCAGGACCCCCGAGCTTTCTCTGGTCTCCCTGGCTGGAACTAGGTGCAGCAAAGTCAGATACTAGTATTCAAACTCAGTATTACTCTAGAACTCAACAGTAAGTTCTCCCAGCTAATAAGCTGTAATAATCAAGTTACTGCAGCAATCCTCTCAAAACAACTTCCTTACTATTTTCCCCCTTTCCTCAATGAAATTCCTGAATAACATTCACCTGAATGAATTCTCTCTGGAAAAATATCTGAGCCGCCTCAGCTCTTTTCATTGAGTACTTCTGAAAGATTGCCTAGGTCTTTTTGGGTTAGTTGTCATTTAATGAGCCACCTGCTTTGATCCCACTTTCTTGGGGGTTCATGACCCCAATTATAGGGAAGTTGCCACCTACAACTTAGGAAGTGTTTGAGGATGCTGCCACTTGTCTTTTTCCCTCCACCTAGTTCCATCCACCAGTTTGACCAGTAATCTCTTTTTAACAGCTCTACCATGCTGTTGTCTCCACAATTTATTTATTAATAATAAAATATTCTGGATTTAAATTCCATTTTTGTTGACTCTGCTGAGTCATCAGTTCCTACTTAGCATTAATTTTAACATAATGTCTCAGGAATATAACAAAAACAATTAACATTATTTACAAAATTGGGGTATGTGACATACACACCCCCTTAAAATGTAACATCGTCCTCGATGTTACTTATTCTTCATCCTCTGCAACCTCCTGGAACAGATTCGGTTATGGCTCCCGCATCTTACTTTCCAGTTCCCAAGTAGCCTCTTCAGGACTAAGGTGCTTCCATTGCACCTTCACCTGTCCAATGGCACGGTTCCGCAGAGTAATTTCCCTCCTCCTGAGGATACAATTTGGTTCCACCAAAACTTCTCCTTCTGGTTCCACCTATACAACATTCCAATCAATTACATGAGTAGCATTATGAACATACTTTTTCAGAACAGAAATATGAAAAACATTGTGCACCTTCAAATTAGGTGGTAATGCTAATTGATATGCAACTTGACCAATTATGGATAAAATTTCAAACGGACCACAGTAACGTGGTGCTAGTTTTGCACAACTCCCCAGCCTTAGGGAGCTTTTCTTTGGTATTACCTTTATAAACATGTGCTCACCCACCTGGAACTCTTTAGGAGTTCTTTTCAAATCTTCTTGGCTCTTTTGCCGATCCTGTGCCACCTTTAAGTTTTCCTGCACTTGTTTCACAATCTGTTCCATTTCTTTTAATAGTTCAGGTCCTAACACCAATATATATTCTGGATTATTCCAGGAGATAGGAGTGTTGCATTTACGCCCATACAGAATTTCAAATGGGTTGAACTTAGCTGACGACTGATAATTATTATTGTATGCAAATTCTGCTAAATACAAGTAGTCCTCCCACTTACCTGGCTGATCTTTAACATACATTCTTAACAGATCTTCCAGCACCTGATTCACTCTTTCAGTTTGTCCGTCTGTCTGCGGATGGAAAGAGGTGCTGAAATTTAGTGTTGTGTTAAATCCCTTGAACAGGGACTTCCAAAAATTCCCTGTGAATTTAGGATCCCTGTCTAAAATAATAACCTTAGGTACTCCATGTAACCTAAAAATCTGCTTTAAAAATATATTTGCTATATTGGTAGCCTTGTAGGTAGTCTTGACATGAATGAAATGTGCTGCTTTACTTAACTTATCAACCACCACCATGATTGAATCATTCTGATTCTGATTTCTAGGAAATCCAGTAATGAAATCCAAGCTGATTACTTCCCATTTCCAACTAGGAATAGGAAAAGGTTACAGTAGACCAGCTGGATGTTGGTGTTCAGTCTTCACTTGTCGACAATCCAAACATCTAGCTATGTATGCAGCTACTTAAGATTTCATACTAGGCCATAAATATTATTTTCTCAACATGGTGACAGTCTTTTGGTAACCTGGATGTCCTGAATAAGGGGTTTTATGAACTTCATCCAGAATCAACAATTTAACCTTAGGCACATTAGGCACATACAGTTTGTCCTTAAACAATAAAAATCCATCTTTATTTAGACTATAACCTTTTATTATACTTTCTGTAGGTTCTTCTTTAGCTGTAATTTGTAATTTTTGATAAATTTCATCCTGTTTTATGCCTTCTGTTAGCTGTTCATTTAAATAAAAAACATAAGTACTGATCGCTGCTGTAAAATTCAGCTTTGCATTTTTGCTTAAAGCATCAGCCACCTAATTTTCTTTTCCTTTTATGTGTTGGATTTCAAAATCGTATTCACTTAAGAAGGCTAACCACCTTGCTTGTCTTGCATTTAAGTTGGGATGATCTAAAAGGTATTTCAGACCTTTATTATCAGTCATTAAAGTAAACTTTCTACCTATTAAGTGGTGTCGCCACATTTTTAAAGCATGTATAACAGCAGCAAGTTCCAAATCATAAGTGGCATAATTCTTTTCGTGAATCTTTAATTTCCTGGACTCATAGGCAATGACATGCCCGTCTTGAGTCAGTACACCGCCTAAACCGTCATTACAAGCATCGGTGCATACCACGAAATCCTTATTAGGATATGCTATTCTTAAAATAGGTGCAGTTGTTAACAAGGTTTTTAATTTCTTAAAACTTTCTTCACATTTTAAGTTCCAATCGAATTTCTTGCCTTTTTTTTGTAAAGAAGTGATTGGATTAGCTATTTTTGAAAAGCCTTCTATAAATCTCCGGTAATAACTGGTAATTCCCATGAACGACCTAACATCTATTACATCTTTTGGTACTGGCCAATATTCGATTGCCCAAATCTTTTCAGGATCAACTGAAATGCCTTCCTTAGTCACTACGTGACCTAAGTACTGGATTTCATCCTTAAAGAAATCACACTTACTGAACTTTGAAAAAAGCTGTTGCTCTCGCAGTTCTTGTAAAACTATCCGTAAGTGTTCCTTATGTTCCGTTTCATTTTTAGAATAGATTAAGATATCATCAATAAACACGACGACAAATTTATCTAAGTATTTATGCATTATATTATTCATTAGACACATAAAGACAGCTGGGGCATTAGTAAGCCCAAATGGAATTATGACAAATTCGTAATGTCCATACCTCGTTCTGAAGGTTGTCTTGAAAATGTCCTCTTCTTTAATTCGTACCTGATGATATCCCGATCTCAGGTCTATCTTAGAGTACACCGTATCTCCACATAGCTAATCAAACAGATCATCTATGTGGGGCAACGGATATTTTTTTTTAATTTTCATTTTATTTAATTGACGGTAGTCTATGCATAGTCGCATAGTTCCGTATTTATTTTTAACAAAGATTACTGATGCTCCCCAAGGGGACACACTGGGTCGAATATACTTCTTATCTATTAACTATTTTAACTGTGATTTTAGTTCATTAAGTTCTAAAATATTCATACGATACGGAGATTTCGAGCTAGGTACAACACCTGGTACCAGCTCAATAGTGAAATCCAGTTCCCTCCTAGGAGGTAATCCTGGAATTTTCTCCGGAAAAACATCCGTAAATTCATTTAAAACAGGAATATCTTCTATTTTCATTTTATCTTTTTTAGACTTACTTGCCTCCTCTGTAATGGTTACAGCATAGGCCTTACACCTTTTCCTCACTGCTCTTTTAAGTTGTAAGGCAGAAATCTTCCTAATTACAGTTTTCCTAGGAATACCCTTAACTGTTACTCGCTGTTCATTATTTTTTACGCACGTAAAGGTTTTATCAAAATAGTTTAAAACTACCCCGTGCTGTTCTAACCAATCCATACCAATCAATAAGTCATACGAGCCAAGTGGCAGAACATTTAGCTTAATAGTAGTTTTAAAATAATTCATATCTAAAACACATTCTTTCACGTAACAGGTTACTTTCCTTTTTGCCCCAGTGGCTAATTGAACTTACCAGGAGCTATCAAACTTTTCAACAATCAATTTACACTTTTCTACTATTTGAGGTGAAATGTAACTAAGACTAGCACCTGGATCTATTAAAATAGTTACAGGGGTTTGGTTAACCATACCTTCTACTTCCACCATGGAAGTTTGATAATCAGCTTGGAGGTTCTCCAACGCTGCATTGATTATGGGCGTAGTCCTTGCAAAATCTCCAATAGTCATTTCATCCTGCACAGTATGAATATTGTTGTTTGGATTTTTCTGATTTGGGAAAACCGAAGCATAGTGTGGGCCATTGCACTCCCAGCACTTAACAGGCTCCTTTCTTTCGAAATTCTTAGTAAAATTTCCATGATTGTTTGAAGCTTCCTTGCCCTTGAAGTTATTGGAATTATTGAAATTATTCGAAGCACCATTTTTTCTTCCCTAGAAGTTCTTACCGTTAGAATGATTTCTGTTCTTATTATTCCTGAAATTCTTTTGAGGTACAAACTCCTTTTTCTTGAACTCAGGCTGATTACTGTTCTTTTTAGCCTTCTAGTTGGCTATACCTTCTTTCTTTTTGTTCTGTTCAAAAAATAAATTTACCTTCCTCATAGCTTCTTCCAGAGTCTTAGGATTGTCATATTCGATTCTATCCTTGATATGATATGGTAGGCAGCTGAGAAACCGCTGTACTTTAGGTTTCTCATCAACTAAATAAGGCACATACCTTAACAGACTTAAAAATTTACTTTTTAAGTCCTTCATAGTCATGGATCCTAACTTTAACTCGTAAAATTCTTTCGCCCTTTCTTCATAGTATTGTTTGGACATAAACTTCTTCTTGAAGTACCTTTTAAAGGTACTCCAATTGACTTCCTTTTCTTTGATCCCTTTGACTCTTTTCAAATCTTGCCACCATATATCTGCTTTTCCAGATAAATTATAGATGGTCATTCTTGCCTTCAGCTGATTTGAATAGTTGTATATCTGAAAATATTTCCTCATCCCGGATAACCAGGATTCTGCCTCTTCCCCTTTTTCAGTTTCTTTGTTGAAAGTTGGAGGTTTTATTTTTTTTGAACTCCCCGAAAATCTCTTCATATGGCCTGTACTTTTTCTTTCTTTTATACAACTCAGCCTCACTACTGTCACTAGTAGTGTAATAGTTTTGTTGTTCCCTGAATCCTTCAGATGATGAACTGCTTTCAGCTTTAGTCAGTTTCATCTTTTTAGATCCTTTCTGATGGCTAGCTCCCTCAGATTTAGATCTTTTACTCCTTCCTTCAGCCTGAAATATCTCCATCAAAATTTGGTTAAACTCCTCTTGAGTCTTTAAAATTCTCTCATTATCCTTCTTGACTGATTCCATTTTAGTCTTTAAATCCTTTATAGTTTGCATCAGCTCTGAAGAGTGAGCAGCTACCTCTTCTAACACAGGTTCTCTAGACATATGTCTTGTCTCGGTTTTTGGAGACTCCTCCTCAGCATATTCTTCTAAATTCTCCATACCTGCCTGTTAGATTTCAGAAAAATAAATTTTTTGTTCTTTACATAAAACAAAATAAAGGTTAGTACATATATTTTTCTGTTTTGTGGAAACTAGTGGGGCCATATTCAAGCCTAGTATTTGAACCATGCTCTGATACCACACGTGAAAACCCCATATTTTCCAAAAAAATTTAAAATTTAAAATTTACATAATATTAACATAACTGCAGTTAACTAAACATTTAATTAGTTAAGGGTTAACAGCTTTTAATTAACATTTATATGTTGTTTGCATAGACTGATAGAACAGATCTTGTATGTTTACTGATTTGTTTCTTTTTGTGAACATAAGGTGGGGCTGTCATGAAAATAAACCGGGCTTACTTAGCTTCTGAGCTAATGCATAAAAATCCTTCTGTCTTTACATATTACAGGTAAGGAGATTTGGCTGCTGCAATAAAATTTCTAAAGTCTTTATGTACAAGTTTGTTTGAAATTTAAAGTCATGTCTGACTGTAGAAGCTAAGCACATGCCAATGTTTACTGAGGTAAATTCGTTATCTATTCTTTATTCTAAAAGAGATAAATTTATAAGTCTTATTATTACTGAACTTATTGATATCTAGCATTGTTATCAGTAAACAAAAAATCTTTATAATATATTGTTTATAAATCACATACGAACTCCAAGGTTCAAGTTCTAAGAAAGCACAACACACTCTTACATCACAAGTATATATTCTAGGGTTCACATTTTATTACTACCAAAATTGAACTATCCACTGATAGAGTTACATTCATCGAAAGATTTAGTGGCTAATTCCTTTTTGTAATCATTTACCAACCTTAGAGGAATATGGTAAGACCAAAAAGGTTTACGTCTACGACACAATTAGTTACTACGATTGAATTTACAATTTCTTTAAATCAATCATTGTATACTCTCTAATTATAATAAAAGTGTTGGTAGATTTCTCATATGAACAACAATTCTACTTTTTCATATGTATTATAATTCCCTTCTATCATCATGTACAAACTTAATCTAATAAACGGTAAGGAGGTTAAATGACAAGGTAGTCATCCACCCAATATACAGTTCATTGTCATATCCATAACCATTTAAGTTCATAGTTTATTCTAAGGATAACTCTTAGAATTTTTATATTAAACATTTCAAGTTTACATTAGACACATCAAAATTATAAAAAGATAAGGTATTACATCTCCCCTCTAGATATGGTGTTCTTATATCAAGGTTTAAAGTCATATAAACATATGTTACAAGATCCTTTATAATATTGTTTGGCTGGATCAAGATAAATTTAGGATTACCATTATACTTGCATCACAAGTGACAATATTATAACATGGTGACGATATATCATAACAAAAAAATATAAAATTTGTTAACCCTTGCATCGACGGAAGTTTCAGTGATAAGTTTATGTATTAACACGGATTTTGTTATTATTATTCCAATCACAGGTTGACTTCTGCAAAGGTTCTAACGTAACTCATGAAACAGACCAATAATTGATTTTAATGAGTTCTTTGTGATTGATAAATAAACTATGGGAAACTTTACCCACCGTGACAAATTATTGCATGGCTACGTGGATTTGTATAAGCCAAGCATTGCAGTACTTAAAATGGCTCCAAACTAAACCTAACTCATTGTTCTCCTTCGCCTTCGGGCACTCTTCCAGTTTCTTTGAGTAAGTTGGCCATTCTGGCACCTGTGCAATGCTGTGAATGCCCTCGGCTCATTCCTCTCTGCTATGATTGTGCATTTGCACCCAAGTGGAGGCCGTTCCTTGGTATTTCTCCATGCCATACTTTCCCATTCTCCTGGTTGTCTCTCGCTGCTTCAACAGTTCTAACTTCAAACCCTTGACTATATCAGTCTTAGCCTTCTTCCTTCAGTTCACTACTGTGGAGGTGGTTTCTCCTTTCAGAAATATCATGGCTTGAAAGCACGGTATACTGTGTATGGTTGCAACGAAAGAACCTCGCAGCTGTAGGGTTTTTACCTGGCCCATTGTATAGCTGGGTTTCCTCTGCTGTCCAAGGTTGATGAAGTGTTATAAACACTATCTCCTTTTTGTAGATGAATGATGAATTTCCTGCTCGTCCTATCACTGGTTACTGTGAAGCTGGTTGCTACTTTCGAGGCCGAGGTAAGCATTAATCAGTCTTGTAACTGATGAACTCATTTCTTGTTTATAATTTCTTTGTTTCTTAAAATATGAATTTAACAACCGGTTTTTATGTTGGTTTGCAGTTACGGTGCTGCTTCTCTTCTCTATCTGCATAAGAGTATGGGTTGCGGCGATAAGGGCTACGGTAAGCCTTGGTTTCTCCATGGCACCTCCACTTTATGTAAACCCTTATAGGGTAAAGAGGGTTTGGTCGTTGCGGCCTATTTAGACCCTCACTGCTTTTGGTTAATTCGGTTTTTTTGTTCGTTGTTAAACATGTTGGGTTTAAACCCTAGCTCTCTTACAGAGCTCTCCAGCTTCGGCCATGATTGTAAAATTTTTACTTTTAAATTACTGTGTTTAACTAGGGTACATGCTGTAAGTTTTTGTGTATAAAATGTGATACGACCGTGAGCCAAAAATACTAAACTGAGCTTTACATGTTTTAACCTTGTATATTTTGGGGTTATTAGGGTTTTTACCCTTAAACTAATACCATAGCTGTTAATGCTAATTTATTGCATTATTTTTGGTTATGTTATAATACTGTAATTCGTCTTGTTATATATATGTTACAAAGGATTACTGAAACTCGGCAGTGACATATTATTTACTGCATTTATACTGTCTATTTTAATATGCCTCTGTTTGATTATAAGGTTGTATAGTTTTACTGAATCTTAATGATATTAAACATTCGCTTAAAATCCTAGAAGGATTACTTTAGTTATCAATCAATGATTTCTCTTCTTACAAATGTAGCAGTTTTAGTTTCATTTTTATTACTAAATTTTATAATAATATTGTTTCTGTAATTAGTATCTAAACTGCCTGCTAGTTTATACTACATCTATAATAGAAGAAACATAAATAACTAGAGTAGATATAAGACATAAGACTATTGTCTTATCTATGTGCACTGTAGCTTCTATTATTATGTATACTTATTTCTGTTGATATTAGTTCTGCTTAGGTTTTACAGTAATACTAGTTTTAATCTCAGTTTATAAAGAATTCTATAGTTAAAGTACTCTCCAACTTATTGTTAAATAAATTTGTTGTCAAGGGTTCTGTACTGGCTTTATACCCTGACTTCTATTTATTAGAAATTGTAATTTTTAATGCATAGTGCATACTTTTCAAATTTATGTAAGTCTGTTATACTCTTATTATATTTTATTAATGTCTTCAAATATTAATTAATTGCCTTATGATACGCAGAGTATAAACAGTTTATTTTTACTTAGTCCTTATTTATTTATACCTAGAGTATAAATAGTCTAAGTTTGCAATTGTAATAATAAAATAATACTTTAAGTGTTACATTAGTAATACTCTTACATTATTTGTAATATAAGTTCATTATTATTAATACAACAGCAATAGTACTTCTTTTGTGAGTACCAAGGTTTCTATAGTTATTATTTTAATTTTTATTATCCAATGTTTGGTTTGGTCTATCTATTTAGTTATAATGCCTGTGTATATTTACATAACCTTCATATAATATTTAAGTTTTATCTCATATACTTATATATAATTTCTTGTGTATATAATAACATTCATTTACCATATGTGAAATAGAATAGAATAAGAGTTTGTAATCTGTTTGAGCTTAGTTGAATAAAAGAGGATTTAGTAATTAAATAACTGCATACGAACAGAACTAGATTTAACTGTAAAATTTAACCAATAGATAATTACTCCTGTTATTAGTATTGTGTTTCTACATAAGAAGTTAGATTCTTTCAAAATGGAAGATAAACAATTTTAAGGTTTAAAGAACAGAAATATTTAGTCTATCTTTTCTTTATTACAACTAGCATAATTTTCTATCTGTTCTTTGCAATAATCGAATTACAAAGAAAGATATACTATAAAAGAGAATAGTTTTTATCTATGTGCATAACAACTGTTAGTCAAAAAAATAATGTATTCTAAAGATAAGGGAAGAATCATTCTACTAATTTTACCATCTCATCATACTATCTTCTTATAATGTTTACCCCTGCGCTAGAGTATTATCTGGTAAAACCAAGATGTGGAAAAACACAGTGGGTCATTATTTTTTTTTCATCCACCAATTCAATTACTGATAAACTAAAACATTTATAATACTAAACCAGCTAAATCTTCTATCATATAACATAAGTAAAACATTCATCCATTCACATTTATTTTTAAACCAAAATACTTAAGTGACAGAACCTGTTGAGACTGTGGAAAACAACAGCAATGGGAGGTCGTTCCTCCCTACCAAATCCTGGAGAGAGCTCAAACAGTGACTCCTCAGGACCCCCGAGCTTGCTCTGGTCTCCCTGGCTGGAACTAGGTGCACCAAAGTCAGATACTAGTCTTCAAACTCAGTATTACTCCAGAACTCAACAGTAAGTTCTCCCAGCTAACAAGCTGTAATAATCAAGTTACTGCAGCAATCCTCTCAAAAAAATTTCCTTACTGTTTTCCCCCTTTCCTCAATGAAATTCCTGAATAGCATTCACCTGAATGAATTCTCTCTGGAAAAATATCTGAGCCGCCTCAGCTCTTTTCATTGAGTACTTTTAAAGGATTGCCTAGGTCTTTTTGGGTTAGTTGTCATTTAATGAGCCACCTGCTTTGATCCCACTTTCTTGGGGGATCATGACCCCAATTATAAGGAAGTTGCCACCTGCAACTTAGGAAGTGTTTGAGGATGCTTCCACTTGTCTTTTTCCCTCCACCTAGTTCCATCCACCAGTTTGACCAGTAACCTCTTTTTAACAGCTCTCCCATGCTGTTGTCTCCATAATTTATTTATTAATAATAAAATATTCTGAATTTACATTCCATTTCTATTGACTCTGCTGAGTCATCAGTTCCTACTTAGCATTAATTTTAACATATTGTCTCAGGAATATAACAAAAACAATTAACATTATTTACAAAATTGGGGTATGTGACATGTATGGTTAAAAACGTTTCATAAGGCATATTCATAATGGAAAATTCTTATGCATAAATATATGATCATGCAACTATTTTAGCCAATACAACATTCATCCATATCTCACATAAATTTTCTAGATGCCTTCCATCTCTACGAGGACAACATTGATATTGTGCACTAATCCAATATGTCAGCAAAGAGGTTTCATTCTATATTTAAGTAGTAATGGAGAGTTGTATAGCACCATGAGCTACTTACCCATCACATGCGTATTAGTAGTATGCTGTCATTAATGCAACCATTCTATCATGCATAATACATCAACTGAATATAAAAAAATGCATAACAAAACAATATCATGAAATTACAATTGAATACTTATCTTTATTCGTTTTGTGGGTAGACTCCTTCTTGAGCCTTCACCTTCATCATCGTCTTCATTCATAATAGCATCATTTATTATCCAAATGCTAAGATGGACAAGAGGTTCTTTAAGAGTTGAGTTCTTCATATTCCTCATCGCTTGAGGGATATTCTTTGGATGGTGAGAGCTTGATCTTCCCATCTTCTTTTCTCTTACTACGAGTTGAACATCTTCTTGTGTGTGCCCTTCCCAGATTCTTTATAAAAGTAATCACCTCCTTCTAGCACACATTCCTTGAATGAATTCCATGATCCGGGGAGGTCATTCAAGGTGGTTATTGCAACTTATGAATTCTCCACTTCTTCTTCTACTACTTCAAGTTGTTCTTTGATTTGAGAGACCCTTGTAAAGTATGACTGTATGGTCTCTGCATTTTGGATCTTCACATTCTTCAATTGTTTTCTCAAAGTCATATTACGATTTATGTTCTTCCCTTCAAATAGCTTGGTCAAGGAATCAAACATATCTTTTAGTGTCTTTAGGGAAGACACTTGTGGTATAAGGTGATCCGTGATCGAATGAGCAATGGTCTTTTTGGCCTTGACCAAGTTCTTCTGGTGTAAGGCTTTTAGCCTCATCTCCCTCTGGAACTGGAACCTCTCTTCTTATGTAGGTGTCCAATTCATTTTCTTCAGAGAGATCATATAGTTCCATGCTTGAAAGTTTTCAACTTCAACAAAATTATTATCAATCTGATGTGATATATCACTTTGAAATGAGAACCTCAAATGAAAATAGCAAAATATTAGATCTTACCGATTTGAGGTGTCCATCCTGGTTTCAGAGTTGGCTGATCTAGGGTTTTTCAGAGAAACCCTAATTTTAAAAACTTGGAATATTTAAGATTTGATTGGATATAAATATATAACTCTTCAAGGTGAGCTCTCCAATGGATTCTTTTTCTAAAAACAGTGGAGGGAAGCTCCCGGAACAGGAAGCCCTAGTTTACCAATTTCTTCTATAGAAATGCCTGCTACTGTTTCTGCGGTATCTCTGAAATTACTCATCCTTTGTGTCTAAAAATTTGCATTGAGGTAACTGCTCCTGTATCTGTTCTAACACCATAGGTTTCATCAGAATTGGTTTCACTAATTTTGACTTATGATCATTTTTCCAAGGTGACCTGTTTTAGGACTGTTCAAAATAGCGAAGTTGTATGAAGTGCCACGTGTCACTGTTTCATTTTCTAGGTTTGAAACTTGGGACAAATAAATTAAAGTCCGTTCCATTTTTGTAACATCTTCATAAATTTAATTTGGACCTTTGTAGCCCAAGATATAGCAATTCTCCCCAGGTGTCCTGTTTCGGGATGAATCTTGGAAGAGGATGGAACCATAATTTGGAGGGATTATATATCCTAGAATATAGCGAATATGAGGCTGAAATTTGGAAACAGTGTAAATAAATGTTTTATATTCATCCTGTGAAAGTTTCATCTATTGATCCATCTCCAATATTGAGATATAGCGAATGTACCAAAATGTATCAGTTTTAGTATTTTAGGGTTTTATCTGGCCCGGGGTCAAACTAGGGTTTGACTTTCCTGGATTTATACCCAACCAAAAATATTGAACCAGGTCTCTAAAATTTGATTTTGATGAGGAGAGAAATCCTATGCTGGGATCACTAAAAAATTACTCTTTTGTAAGAAGCCTTAATTTCCCGCACCAAAAACTGAAAATGCTCGAAATCGAATTTCGCTTCGACAGAAAGATGCGCCCTTCAATGGAGAGTCAACCTAGCATACTTTTGCTGATAGATTGTGGAGAGAGACTCAAAAATTAAGAAGCCCTAGCTTCTACAGCTGTACAATGTCTTCTTCTCAGGTTAGCTCTAATACCATGTTAGATTTTTATCATTCAAGCCAGCATTATCTTAGGATCTTATCTGAGAGAATAACATGCACAACAATAAACACAAGAGACAAGAGACACAATGAGTTTTCCTTGGGGAAACCATAAAGGAGAAAACCCCTCAACTTCCTCAGAGATAAAATCAACACCAAAAGTAAAACCCAAAAACATAAAGATGATCTCTTGATAGCAGTAGTCTCTCTCTTGTCCCAACAACTTCTCTCTCAATCATGTGCCCCAGTGAGTGAGTGTGTGTGTGATAAATAGAGAGGCTCGCTCTCTATTTATATTCTTTTTTTCACTTAATCTCCACTCCAACATGTCGGCCTCACTTAACAGTTACTTACTAGAGCTGACATCTATAGGAGAGTCTAATAACCCTAGTGCCCCACAACTTGTGGGGACTTTGCCTCGACTTACAATAACTCACCTAGGGTCGACTTCTCTAGAATAGTCTAATAACCCTAGGGCCCCACAAATGTGGGGACTTTAATCCTTGATCAATAGGAGGGTTACCCACAATGACTTTACATGACTTGTTTACATAATTGAATCTCCCGATAGGAACATCGGGGCATGACATGACTCAAAGACATTACACACACTTCCTAGAATAAACATCAGGGTACAATACATAAGATATACAAGTGAATACATTCCGAATTTACAATTACATCAACAGTCTAGAGAGAAAGGCAGGAAGGTGGAATGCAGAAGGTGAAAACGTGAATAAATGATTCTGTCACATGTTAAGTTTCTGATTCCCGCAGTCTGCACCAGAAGGCGAAAAGGTGGAAGGCAGAAACAAAAAAAGGAAAACGTAAAATATGGAGGTTTCCGTGACCCGCAGACCGTAATGGTAGAATGGGGATGGTGGAAATATTTAATCCTAGAAATATTTCTATTGCGTAAAGGAATGTTGTAGGAATAATTAAGCATAGGAATGAATGATTAAAGTAAGATCATGGCCAATATTTATACAAGAGAAAACAAAATTTTATGCTTGTTAGCAGGTTATTTGGGTATGTTACACTAAGGTTCTATATCTATTAGTATTTGGTAGCTCAATGCATGTGATCGTCATGTGGCCAGGGTTCGATATTGTCCATGAAGTGAGAGGTGTGAGTACATACATGGAAAATCTAGGTAGAGAGAATTGAGAGGTAGTAAATTGTTTTTCAGATATTTGATAGGTACTAAAACCCATGCATTATGTTTTGGAGGTTCAAACATTATTCTATAAAGGGATAAATTGATTCAGATATGGAAGGTGATATAGATAATATGGGGAGAACCAGATGGCATGTTTTTACTATAGCTGGCACAACAGTAAGTTGGATTTAAAAACTATAAAAGGTTGTTACACTCTCAAGAATTTGTTGTTCGTGCAACAACTCCCCCTTCATTTTAAGCAAAAATGGGAGGGATCCCATTTAATTTTCAGAAAATCCAACCTACTTCACTATCATGTCCTACTTTGGAACTTCGAGTTGTCGTTTGAAGTCTTCTTCTTAAATATTTAGTTATATTCTAACGATGACTGCATTTGAATCTACTCATTTTGTTAAGGTTACTTTGATTTTTCAATTATTATTGACATGAGTTTGTTTCTTCATATGCCATTGAAGCATATACTTAAACTAGATCATGATGTTTTCTATGATCTCATAATCAATGCTTACATGGGTTCTCTAATATTTCTCATGTTCACGAATCTTTGTCGATCAAATTGCATCCCATCCCTGGAATAAAAATTGATTTTCATTGACATTTTAGATCTCTTGCATACTCGTTATGATCATCCACTTACATTAATTTTGAATACAAATGTTGTTTGTCCTCATAGATGCATTCAAAGGTAAAGAAGAATTAGGGTTATCTCAGCTATTAAGCAATGTGTCATGTCAATCATGTTTACTTGTTTGTAACTTCTTAACATTATTAATGGACTCCCCTGATCCTTATAGTATTATTCATTGTTTTGATTGAATCAATTTTAACTTTTGACACATTTGTCATATTTTGGTTACAATTCTTAACTAGGTTATGGGTTACCTTAACACTTTGGCTAATTAAAATAAATTATATACAGGGGTTTCCTTGATAAATTCAACCTACACCTTAGGAACTTTTGATAAAAATACATATATTATGATAAAATGTTTGATCAGGATGGTTGAGCTTTTGGATGGAATTAAGATAATTTTTTTAATAAAAATTTTCATCAATATCAACTTACTCCTTAGAAGACCATGTATAAAATATGGTATATAGACCGACAGATTCTAATTCTAATTCAATCAAAGCATCACTTGTCACACACCCAAACATTCATTTAATTTTTTTTTTTTGTTGAGAAATGTTGTATATTAAGAAAACAAATTATTAAAAAGGGTCTTTGATTTGATTTAATCACTTTATAAAAAACACATGCAAGAAAGGGATCCTAACTGGAGCAATAAATGTATTGGTGATTTTTTTTTGTTCTCTAGAAGATATGTTTTCTACATGAGATAGTTAGTTGGAGTATCCGATTAACACATAGTTAGTACAAAATGCAAGAATCTTGTAAAAGAACGATCAATAAATACAAACAAGGATATGATACCCGATAAAATTACAGCCCCAGATAAAGCATAACCTTGATTAATGAGGTGAGGAAAATATAATGATGTGGAGAAAGATGAATGTTGTGAATTAAGCATATCCTCGTGCTCAACTTATTCACAATTATACTTTTTATTAGTTGAGGGATCATAATCGAAGGATCATCAATCACAATTTTTATTTTAGCGTAATGTTGAGCTTCATTCTTAGTGAAATGTGATTTATTTAGATCTCCTAGTTAACCAATAGATCAAATAGCATTTGAAGAGTAATGGAAAGAGAAAGGATCGATCATTCGACCAAAAAAGCAATCAACAGACTAATAGGTGTGTTTAAAGTGAATGTTTGTTGGAGATATAAAAAGATAGTGTTTTTCATCATTTTCTTCTTCATGGGAGTATTTACCTTCCTTGAAATGTCATGCACCTACATCTATGACAACCAAGTTCGTTAGCTAACTCATTTGTCAGTTAAAAAAAGTTAATTATGAGCATCTCTAGAAATGTTAGTAAAAGATAAGATGCAAGATCAAATGCACTAGCAGAGAGATGGTCTGATAACAGGTATATTTATGCACAAACGGTAATATTCAAAATATTTGTGTTTAATTTTGGATTTTGGATAGGGATATTTATGCACAAAGCTTAACATTCAAACTATCTATGTTTAGTTTTGAATTTTTGATAGATATATTTATGCACAAACCCTAACACTAAAAATATTTGTGTTTAATTTTATATTTCTGAGGTTCGTCGAGAGGAATGAAATATGGTTTTATTTGGATCTACTTATAAATCTACACCAAATTGTACCTCTCTTTATTGATCATACCAATTTAAATGTAATTCCCGAAATAATGATTTCTATCTACGTTAAGCTTCATTGTACGTATCAAGGAGTGATGTAGTTGTGTCACTACTCATTCCCAAAAATTTATGCCAATGTGCAATTTATTTCTGGCAGAATTTCCTCCCCTCAGAAACACTTAGTGAACAAATGCAGTAACGAATAAACAAGATTTGCATGGAACTTGTAGTTCAAAATCAAAGTAAATATTTCTTGTTAAGTTCGTTCAGAGTTACATCAAGGTTCCATGACATTTAATGCTTGTAGTATTTTTGGTTCTTTTACAATCGTAATTTGAAGCTGAACATTCTCGCACAGATGTGATTTTTCATAAAATGAAAATGGGGTCTGGTATAGGTGTGATGATAGATGAATTCAATAGGATGAATTTGAAAATCGTTAGGAATATGGACTTGATTTTCTTCCTTTGCATCAAGCTTCCAATTTTTTGTTAGTTTTTCTTAGATCTTGTCAAGTTAGATAGGATCTTTATGTGAAAGAATAATAAGTACAACAATATGCATAAGATAGAACAAATACACAAGACAAAAAATGTTTCACTGGGGAATCCATAAAGGAGAAAACCCTGCCAACTTCCTCAGACAATACAATCACAAAGACTTTGTAATAAGATGAGAGTGAGTGCACAAAGTTGAGGGTCTCTTTTGGCGCGTTAGATGCAATAGAAAACTGAAAAAACAGACATCCAGAAACTTGCATGGATATTTTGAGACAGTTACACAATGAATATTCCGATGAGTAAAAAACAAGAAATGTAGGAAATTGAATGAAATTTCCAAATATATAATTTTTTTCTATTGAAAATGATGTTAACTATCTAAATTTAGATATTTTTCAACGGGCACTTTTTATTTTTGGGACAGATTATAAGTTATATGTTTTTGTGGGTGCAATGTCTGAGTGACTAAATGATGGAATAAACTTACCAAAAACTGGTATACATATAGAGAACATATAGTACCAGTGTAGGACTATTTTTCCAATAATAAAAATAATATATATATATATATATATATTAATTATCTAAGAGATCAAACCTCAAAAATGGTACGTCAATTGTGGGTGCAGCGTTTGAATGTCTTAATGAAAGTATTTGGAAATGAGTTTTTTATAGCATGTAGAGGTTGGTGTTCTTTAGTGCACCATACAATTTTTTTAAATGGTTGAGGAATGAAAGAGATATGGACAAAACAATAACAATGTGTTTTTTGAGTTGAGGAGTGATGACAAAAGATAAATAATAAAAAAATAGAAAAAATTATGTATTCTTGTTAAAATTTACATATTCAGAATATGCAAAAAAACCATATATGTTTCTAAAATTTCTTAAAAAATGGAGGTGTGCAGCATAATCAGATGAAAGGCTAAACACAAGCATATTGAAAATTTGGATATAATGTTGAATTAGCCATGGTTTATCATACTCCAAGGCATAGAATGTTGAATCTGAAGCAAAGTACAAAGCATACACATAGGCATAAGAATTCTATGAAAGCATGGGTGGAGACTCAGCCTTATCATTTGGAGGGAATACATTTTTGAATTTAAACAAAACAGGAGCGTGTTTTATTGAAGCAAAATGGGAGCACATTTTATTCAAGCAAAATGGGAGTGCATTTTATTGAAGCAAAATGGGAGTGCATTTTAGTGAAGCAAAATGGGAGAATGTTTTTAAATACTACAATGAGTGTTTTTTTTGTCAATTATACCAATACTTTTATTATTTTATGACCCCCCTGACTCCCCTCTTACCCCTAACTCTTACTAACCCCCCCTCCTCTTCTCTCTACCTCTAATCCCCCCTCCTCTCTCTTCCTAACACCCCACTTCCCCATTTGTTCTCNCCCCTATCTATTCCTCATCCCTCTCTCTCTCACACACACAGACACCCACATCATACATCCATAGGTCACTCCCTAAAACTAACATCCCCCCTCTTCCCCCCAATTATTACTAATCCCCCATCCTCCTCTCCCTATCTATAACTCCCCTCCTCCTCCTACATCTCTCCCTCCTCATCTCCATTACTAAACCCTTCTTCACTCTCTCTTACTCTCCAACCCTTGACACCTAACAACCCCATCACAAACCCTTAACACCCACCCACACACACACATCCATTGGTCACTCCCCACCTCTAAATCCCCTCCTCTTATCTCTAACCACCTATTCTTCCCCTAACTCTAACCCCACCCAATCCCTTCAATTCCCTGACAACCCACCACTCTCTCTCCCTGTCTCTCACTCTCTCCCCCCTATGTCTTCCCCTACCACTAACACCCCCTCTCCTCCATTGTCTCTCACTCCCCAACTCATCCAACTAAACCCTAAAACCCACCCCCATATATATATATTCCCCAAACTCTCTCTCTCTCTCTCTCTCTCTCTCTCTCTCTCACACACACACACACACGCACACACCCACACACACATCCATTTGTTTCCCCCTACCATTGACACCCCCCTCCTCCACTCTCTCTCACTCCCCAACTCATCCATATACACCTAAACCAAACCCCCCTATATATTCCCGAATCCTCTCTCTTTCTCACTTTCTCTCTCTCACACACACACACGTCCCTTTATCTCCCCTGCAACTAACACCCCCCCTCCTCCACTCCCTCTCACTCCCAAACTCATCCAACTACACCTAACCCACAC
>LPNX011137731.1:124011-139651 GCA_001517045.1 Pseudotsuga menziesii
ATCATCAACTTTAACATCATCAACTTCATCGTCATCACCATCATCACCATCATCATCGCCATCGTCACAATCCTCATTCATCATCATCATCATCATCGCCATGATCATCGATCATAATTTTCATCATCATAATCATCAACGATAACATCATCATTATCTTCATCATCTTCATCGTCGTCGTCATCATCATCATCATCATCGCCATATTCATAATCATAATCTTCATCGTCATCATCATCACCATTATCATCATCATCATCAACATCATGATCATGATCATCATCATCATCATCATCATTTGTTAAGTATATGTTATATTCTGTGCATGTGCATATGGATGGGAGGTGCGCATATCAGCACTACAGCTCGACGATCCCAAAGGCACCTTCAGACGGAAATAGGCTATAGGCCGTTTCCGATGTGAGCGCAGCGAGCAAAATGTTTTGGCTATTTATAGCTATTTGTGGCTATTTTTAGAATTTGTCTAAAAATATGTAACTTAATCCCGGTTAAGGGATTGGAGACTTTTTCTAATCCGAGTTAATGGATTAGGGTATTTTGGATGTTGTGGAATACCTATATTTTGTGTTGTGAGGATTTCATAATGTAATGAAGAGAAAATAGGAGGTGTGGCTCCAAGGTTTTCTGGTTTTCCCGGTTAAGGGTTTCCAGGGTAAATCTCTATGTTTATGTGTGAATGATGTGTTGTGATCTCTATTTTTCCTAAAATAATCTGTATGCTTTGCTTCTCTGCAAAGGTTTAAAACTTACATGTGCTATCAGAGCTCGATTTTGGCATCAGGGGGACGCCTTTGCTGCTAAGGGTTCGACGCGGTTGATAGATCTCGGGTCTATGATAAACCTAGTTTCAGTGGGAGCTTTGCAATGTTGATTTTTGCATTGAAAGAGAATGGTGAGCACTTCAAGAATCAAGATCAAGAAATTTAACGGCCATAATTTTGAGCTATGGAAGCTCAAAATGGAGGATCTTCTGGTAGATAAAGAACAATGGATTGCTATGGATCCGAGTACAAAACCCATTGCAATGTCACAAGATGATTGGGATAAATTAGAAAGAAGGGTGAGGAGTATAATACGATTGTGCTTATCATACTCTATGTTGTTGAACGTATCTGGTGAAGATAGTGCAGTAAAGCTATGGAAAAAACTAAGGAGTTTGTATCAATCAAAATCCCTTGTGAACAAGCTATTTCTGCAAAAGAAGTTGTTTCACCTCAAAATGGATGAGAATGAAACTGTAACAGAGCATTTGAATGTCTACAATACTTTGGTAATTCAGATAACCTCTATTGGTATTAAAATGGCTGAAGAAGATAAATGTATTACGTTATTGTGTTCTTTGTCGGATTCCCGGGACAACCTAATTGTTGTAATAGGTAGTTCTAGCCAGGCGACCTTAAAATTTGATGAAATTGTATCATCCCTACTATCAGAAGAGATGAGGTGGAAAACCTTGGATAATCATAGCATGGATGTGTTGTATGCGAGAGGTCGGCCCCAGCAGAGAAACAAAAATAAAGGATCTGGGGGGAGATCTAAATCTAAGGGTAGATCTAAATCCCCAGGAAAAGGAATAAGGAAGTGTTGGAAATGCAGTAAAGATGGGCACTATAAAAAGGATTGCATATCTAAGAATGTTGAGAAAGCAAAGGGATATGAGGATACCCCTTCCACAAAGGTGGAGAACTCTTGAGAATAAGGAAGGAATGTGTACCTAGCTTGCACGGGTAATCCTTCAGAACATGATACATGGCTGATTGACTCAGGTGCATCATGTCATATGACCCCTCATAGGGAGTGGTTCTGTGAATATGCAAAGTACAATGGAGGATATGTGTACTTGGGAGATGATTCAATAGCCAGTATCATTGGATGTGGTAGAGTCAAGCTAAAATTGAAGGATGGAAGGATTAGAACTCTTCCTGGAGTGCTACACATTCCAAATCTAGCAAGAAACTTGATATATGTCGGAAAGATGGATGTTGCAGGTGTAAAGACTATGTGTGGAGATGGTTGTTGTAAAATGGTTCGAGGATCAATGGTATTGATGAGGGGATTTCGGTATGGAACTCTGTACAAACTATTAGGAAAAACCATCATTGATGAATGTAACAATTTTGTTGTGCTGGAGGAAGGAGGTAAACATGACAAAACCTTGACTGCATCAGGTGGAAAGACAATGCTATGGCATCAAAGATTGGGGCATATCAGAGAAAAGGGACTTCGAGCATTACAAGGTAAAGGTATGGTTGAAGGTATGATTGATTGCACTCTGGGTTTTGATTTATGTGAACATTTCATATATGGAAAACAAAATCGAGTAAGATTTGCATCTAGTGCTACAAGAGCAAAGGAAATTATAGAATTAATACACAGTGATGTGTTTGAACCTGTTCCTATTCCATCATTAGGAAAATATGTGTATTATGTTTCATTTATAGATGATTTATCAAGGAACATATCATGATTTATTTCCTTTGAAAGAAATCTGAATTATTTTCCAAGTTTAAAGAATTTAAGGCTCTTATAGAAAATCAATCAGAAAAGAAAATAAAGGTGTTGAGGACTGATAATGGTGGAGAGTTTTGTGGGAATGAATTCGAGGACTTTTGTAAGAAGTGAGGTATAGCAAGGAAAAATATTACTCCATACACACCTCAATAGAATGGAGATGCTGAGAGGATGAATAGGATGTTGATGGAAAAGGAAAGGAGCATGCTAAGAAGTGCTAGGATAGGACAAGAATTCTGGGCAGAAGCAGTGGAGATAGCATGTTACTTGGTAAACCGATCACCCACATCAGCATATGATTGATAAAACTCCACAAGAGGTATGGACTGGTAAGAAACCCTCTATTAAGCATTTGAAAGTTTTTGGTTGTGATTCTTATGTACATGTTCCAAAGGAGAAAAGGAGAAAGTTGGATAACAAAGCTGAGAAGTGTATCTTTATTGGCTATAAAGATGGTATGAAAGGGTATAAGCTTTGGAATCCTATAACTAAGAAGACTATTTACAGTCGAGATGTTGTGTTTTGAGAGGTCAAAGAAGTCCCCAGATAGGAAGTGAATCCAATGGAAAGGGAACCAAAGAAAATAGAGTTTAAGTTAGAAGGTGAAGAATCTGATTCAATAGAAGAAGCAGAATCAGAAGAAGAAGAACCTCATACTCCATTTTTGAGGAGATCATCTTGAGAAATAAGGCAACCAGAAAGGTATTCCCCTCCTGATTTTCGCTCTCATTTTGCTATGTCTATTACTGATGATGATCCTAGAAATGTGAAGGAAGCTGTTAATTCAGAGGATAGTGATCTTTGGAAAAAGGCCATGGATGAATAAATGGATTCCCTGGACAAAAATGAAGCTTGTAATCTAGTCTAGTTACCGGCTGGGAGAAAATCCGTTGGGAGCAAATGGTTATTTAAAAAGAAGTTGAATGTAGAAGGTAAAGTGGATAAATATAAAGCCTGCTTGGTAGCAAAGGGATATTCTCAGGTAGAGGGGATTGATTTTGGTGAAATATTTTCTCCAGTTTCAAAATTAAATTCTATTAGATTTCTCATTTCTATTGCTACTGCTTTTGATCTTGAAGTAGAGCAGATGGATGTGAAGCAGCATTCTTACATGGGGATCTGGAAGAAGAAATATACATGAAACAACCAGAAGGGTTCATAGTAAAGGGAAAGAATGAATTGGTATGTAAACTAAAGAAGTCCCTTTATGGTCTAAATTAATATCCAAGGATGTGGTACCAAAAGTTTGACACATTCATACTTGGATTGGGGTTTGTGAGAAGCAAAGCTGATCACTGTGTATATTCCAAATAGGTTGGTGATCACTTCATTAACATAGTTCTGTATCATGATTGGAAACAACAAAGATGTTATAAAGGAGGTGAAGTCTCAACTGTCCTCCAAGTTTGATATGAAAGATCTCGGTGCTGCAAACTTCATTCTGGGAATGGAGATAAGAAGAGACCATGCAAAAAAAATTATCAGTTTAAATCAAAGAAAATATGTTGAGATGGTACTACAGAGATTTAACATGCAGGAAAGTAAGCCGGTCAAGGTTCCTATTCCTATAGGTGTAAATTTATCTGTAGAGCAGTGTCCCAAGGCATGGGAAGAAGAAGAAGACATATCATGGGTTCCATATGCTAGTGCAGTTGGTAGTTTGATGTATGCAATGTTCTATACAAGACCAAACATCGCTCATGAAGTGGGAGTTTTGAGCAGATATATGTAAAAACTAGGAAAGGAGCATTGGACAGCTGTAAAGAGGGTCTTCAGATATTTGCGTGGCACCACAAATTATGCAATTTGCTACCAAGGAAGACTTGGACTAGACAAAGTAATAAATGTACATGGATTTGTTGATGCAGGCTGGGCTGGAGACCTTGATCATAGAAGATCTATAAGTGGCTATGTGTTTAATCTATTCAGAGGAGCTATGAGTTGGATGAGCAAGAGACAATCTGTAGTTGCACTCTCAACTACAGAAGCTGAATACATGGTAGCCACTCATGCAAGCAAAGAAGTTGTGTGGCTGCAAAGATTGTGTTCAAGTATTGGGTTTGTACAAAAAGGTGTAAGGTTATATTGTGATAGCCAAAGTGCAATCTTCTTGGAAAACGACCTTGCTTATCATGCTAAGACAAAGCATATTGATGTGCAATATCACTTTGTGAGAGATATGATTGAAGACAAGAAGGTGCTGCTAGAGAAGGTTGACACCGTGAAAATGTTGCAGACTCATTAACAAAGTTTGTTAGTACAGAGAAGTTCTCTTGGTGTAGAGAATCTATGGGCATTGATGCCCTGAACTTGTGACTTTATGAGTACATGAATCATTGCTCTGCAAAGGAAACAACAAGTGGGAGAATATTGGGTATATGTTATATTTTTTTCATGTGTGTATGGATGGGAGGTGCGCATGTGAACACTGCAGCTCGGTGATCCCAAAGGCACCTTCATACATAAATGGCCGTTAGGCTATTTCTGATGCGAGCGCAGCGAGCAAATTGTTTTGGCTATTTATAGATTTTATGGCTATTTATAGTTGTTTGTGTCTATTTTTAGAATTTGTTTAAAAATATGTAACTTAATCCTAGTTAAGGGATTGGAGACTTTTTCTAATCCGAGTTAACGGATTAGGGTATTTGGATGTTGTAGAGTACCTATATTTTTTGTTGTGAGGATTTCATAATGTAATGAAGAGAAAATAGGAGGTGTGGCTCCAAGGTTTTCTGGTTTTCTTGGTTAAGGGTTTCCAAGGTAAATCTCTGTGTTTATGTGTGAATGATGTGTTGTGATCTCTATTTTTATTAAAAGAATATGTATGCTTTTATTCTCTGCAAAGGTTTAAAACTTACATCATCATCATAGTCGACATCATCATCATCTTCATCTTCATCTTCATCATCATCTTCATCATCATCATCTTCATCATCGTCACCATCCCTGACTTCATCATCATCATCATCAACATCATCGTCATCATCATCGTCACCATCATCACCATCATCATCACCATAATCATTATCCTCATTCATCATCGTCATCATCATCTTCATCATCATCATCATCATCATCACCATGATCATTGATCATCGTTTCCATCATCATCATCATTGTTTTCATCATCATCATCAATTATAACATCATCATCATCATCTTCATCATCTTTATCATCATCATCATCATCGTCATGATCCTCATTGCCATATTCATAATCATAATCTTTATTTTCATAATCATCACCATCATCATCATTGTCAACAACATCATTATCATCATTATGATCATGATCATCATGATGATGATCATGATCATGATCATGATGATGATCATCATCGTCGACATCAACATCATGTTCATCTTCATCTTCATCATCATCTTCATCATCATCATATTCATCATCGTCACCATCCCCGACTTCATCATCATCATCTTCATCAACGTCATCGTTGTCATCATCGTCACCATCATCACCATCATCATCACCATCATCATTATCCTCATTCATCATCATCATCATCATCGATCATCATTGTCATCATCGTCATCATTGTTGTCATCATCATCATCAATGATAACATCATCATCATCTTCATCATCATCATCATCGTCGTCGTCATCATCATCATCATCATCATCATCCTCATTGCCATATTCATAATCATAATATTCATCGTCATCATCATCACCGTCGTCATCATCATCATAATCATCATCATCATCATCATCATCATCATTATTATAATCGTTGTCGACATCATCATCATCTTCATCATCGTTACCATCACTGACTTCATCATCATCATCATCACCATCATCATCACAATGATAATTGATCATCGATCATCATCATCAACATCACCATGATCATCATGATCATCTTCATCATCAACATCATCATCAACATCATCAACATCATCATAATCATCATCATCATCATCATCATCACCATCATCATCACCACCACCATCATCATCATCATCATCATCATTGTTTTCATCATCTTCATCATCATCATCCTCAGCATCCTCATCATCCTCATCGCCATATTCATAATCATAATCTTCATTGTCGTCATCATCATCGTCATCATCAACATCATGATCATGATCATTATCATCATCATCGTCGACATCATCATCATCATCATCTTCATCTTCATCCTCATCTTCATCTTCATCATCGTCATCATCCCCGACTTCATCACCATCATCATTGATCATCGATCATCATCATCAACATCACCATCATTAATATGATCATCTTCATCATCAACATCATCATCAACATCATCATCATCATCACCATCATCATCACCATCGTCATCATCCTCATCATCATAAACATCTTCATCTTCATCTTCATCTTCATCTTCATCATCATCATCATCATCATCATCACCATCAACATCAACATCATCACAATCATCAACATCAACATCGTCAACATCATCATCATAAACATCTTCATCTTCATCTTCATCACCATCATCATCATCATCATCATCATCATCATCATCATCATCATCATCAACATGATCATCATCATCAACATTAACATTAACATCATCAACATCATTGTCATCATCATCATCATCACCACCACCACCACCACCATCATCATCATCATCCTCATTCTCATCATCGTCATCATCTTCATCATCATCATCCTCATCCTCATCATCATCATTATCATCATCACCATCGTCATTATCCTCATCCTCATGTCTCCCTAAATATATGTCTCCCCTTTGACATGGTACACACACACATCTATTTGACACACACACACACATCCCTATGTCTCCCCTTACCACTAGCACCCCCTAACCTATCTCTTTGACACACACACACACACACACATCCCTATGTCTCCCCTTACCACTAGCACACCCTACCCTATCTCTCTGGCACACACACAAATCCCTATGCCAGACCTTACCACTAGCATCCCCTACCCTATCTCTCTGGAACACACACACAAATCCCTATGTCAGACCTTACCACTAGCACCCCTTAACCTATCTCTCTGACACACACACACACACATTCGCATGTCTCCGCTTAACCTATCCCCATGTATCCCCTTATTACACATCCTTAGAGTTGTAAAACAATATAGTTAGGTTGAATAAAGGGGGGTTATTAAGGCGCAAAGACTAAGGGAGTTCTTGTTAATTCCCCCTAAATCTTGAATGATCCCTTAGTTGTGCACCTACCTTCTTAAATGCTCCAAAATTCTATTAGAGTAAAACACACATGCGTTTTATGTATTTAAAAAGCGCCCCCATTTTAGTTAACAATAACACGTGCACGTTTATTCTTAGTATAAATAGTAGCAGTCATTGTCCGAGAAACACTCTAAACACATTTTCACAGGTTTGACATTCTATGCGCAAATTCAGGTTACAGACAGTGCGTGAACATTATCTTCTTCACCATATTTTCACACAAAATTGTTTTGTGAATCAAGAATCTCGACCACAAGTTTCTAAGTATTGCTTGGAGCATGGTATACATTGAGGAGCAAGAAATAAAGAATGAATTGAGCAAGGAGCCACATAAAGCATCTCCACCACTATTTTTCTTGCAATTGAGGAGCTAGCAAAGGAAACATTAACTTGGTCACTATGGTGGAGTATGTAGAAACAATTGAGTAAGAAAGAAACCAAGCTTGGAGAATTTCCCACTGAGGAGCACCATACAACATCTCTCCCGTTGTTTTTCTTGCAATTGAGGAGCTAGGAAAGGCAATGTATTCTTCCCAATCTCCCCCCTAGCTCAAGAGTATGTAGACACAATTGCTCAAGAAAGAAACCAATCTTGGGGAATTTCCCATTGAGGAGCACCATAGAGCATCTCTACCATTGTTTTTCTTGGAATTGAGGAGCTAGCAAAGGAAACATTCTTCCCAATATTCCCCCTATCTTGAGTATCTAGACACAATTGCACAAGAAAGAGACCAAGCTTGGGTGGTTTTCCATTGAGGAGCTAGCAAAGGAAACCATATATATCATTGATCATTGTGGTCATGGGAAACTCATGCAATCGAGCAAGAAAATCAGCAAGGAAGCGGATACCCAATGAAATCCTTGAAGAAATTAGAGAGAAGAAAAGAAATGACATGACCAATCGAAGACGCTCTATGGACACTCAACCAATTCTGGTTTTTGAGGATACCACAGTTCTTCCTACCAATCCACATTAAGAAAGAAAAAAGCATTCACTCGAGGTGCCTTCAGTCACCATATCAGTAGAAAAACGGGCACTACATGGCACTAATCAAGGAGTAAAACATAGGTGCACATCAAGGCCACCTGAAACCTTTGCAGATTTAATTGAATGTGGGTATACAAGTGACGAAGTTAGAGAGACATTGAATGCTAAAGGTATGCTCGACGAAGACAATGTTGTTAAGACCACCCAAGAGGATTTCCAATTTCCACCATTCGATCATCAGGAAGACACGGAAGGACATGAAGCTCATGTTCAAACGCCAGACTGATCGGGTGATATGGTATAGGGTGCAATTCCAACCTCCCTACCTCCATTAGCAACTTCATGCCAAAGAACTCCAAAACGTATACAAATCGATGAAAGTATCATTGGTTCGCTTGAACGTATGTTGTCTAAACACAGTATTGCATATCAAGCTCAACAGATACTTGTCAACTATTTTGATTCTAAATGTGATGGAGATAAATGTAGATTACTTATATCATTGTTAAAATTTAGGTCTATGATTGTTGTTAGGAAAAACTTAAGGATAAAGATGATAAACAATTCTGAACCAAGTTTTTATGTTGTTAGAAGTTTGGTAGATGCATTTAGTAATATTGGACTCGAAATCTCATTCGAAGGATCGCAATGTAGCTTGTCGTGTGTTGTCACAATCAATCGTGAACAAAAGTACCAGGGCCCTTCGCCTTCTTAAGCCTACATCCAAACTTGTAGGATTGGATATCAAAGCACTCCGTAGGTATTGTTCTAGAAGAGCACAACTTGACTTTGGTGAAACAGATGTCTGGTCCTTCATTGACAAGTTTCCACTCTCCGATATGAAGCTCATTGATGCGGTAAAAGGACCCATGCAAGAGTTTTGGCATGAAAATAGTAGAACTTCATCCAACCAAAAAGATGTACTAAAATTGAGAATGGGTTCAAGGGATCGTGAGCCTCACATCAAAAATTTTCTTGACATGACACAAACAGAATTATATGAGAGATTTAGGCATGAACATAATGAACTTAAGTTGGGCCAAAGATCCTTCGAGAAATACAAACCATGGTATGTTAAAATAAACACAACTCCTAACACATGTTGTTGATATCACATTGAGTATGCTTATTATTATGACACATATATACATATATTGCGTGTTTTGCATAACACTCTTGTGCATGAATGCTCAACTACATTTCCACCGACATCATTTAGAGAGTTTATCCATAGCATCTTGTGTAGAAGGACAGAAGGTTGCACATTTTATCAAAGGCCTTGTGTATATGGGACATGCCCAAGGTTTGGTGGAATGACATTTTTTGGAGAAATGCATACATGTCACCAATGAGCATGAACTTGGGAGACATGAAGTGAACTTGCAGTCATTCAAATATGTTAGTATGATATCAGTGGAGGGAATGAAAGGAAAAAAATACAATTGGTCACCTCTCAAGTTAGCAATGAGTTCCTGAATAGTATTTTTTCCTTCAACTATTGCTACTACATATATGTAATAACCTATTGATCTGTAAATATCTATTGTTGATATACCAAGTACTAGTATGCAACTTCATGGAGGAATTCTTTGAAAAGACACAACAGTATGTAAAGCATGTACATGTGTCTCATTGGCAAGATGAGCAATTTAGAGCGTGGAGGGATACATTTCCTATTGGAACTATATTATCAGTGGTCGATTTTGTGGAAAACTACACTCTTCAACCACAAAATGAGATTCAAAGTCAATATTATCACTTGGATCAGGTCAGCATAATGGTCGATATCACCTATAGACATGGGGCAAATATTACTGAAGAGAATAGGGTTATATTGAAGGAGTATCACTTTTACATAAGTGATGATAGGTGTCATGACTTAGCTTTTGTACAACAAAACTTTCAATTGTTATAAAAACACTTGGAGGATAACAATATACAGATGGAACAACATTGGATTTGGTCGGATGGTTGTGCGGGGCAATTCAAAAATTCTTGTGTCTTCCAATGGTTGTTTATTCTGCACAAGAGGCACAAGGTGCCACATATTTGGAACAATTTTGAGACCGGACATGGAAAAGGGGAACATGATGGAGCAAGCGCATGCATCAAGACTGCATTATGTAGGAAAGAGATGAAATTTCCAACTATTTCACTCATCCGAGATGCAAAGACAATTGTTGCATGGTGTTCTTCAGTGATGGGGTAGGGAGCTAGAAGCCAAGAAGACCAATCATCTCAAAAATCACATGTACATAGATATTTTTGGGAGGTGGTCGATGTAGATCGATCACACCTATATGAGTGCAAGACCGTCCAAGGAACTCATGCATTCCATTTAGTTATGATGTTAGACAATGCTATAGTTGAAATGTGGACAAGAAAACTCTCTTGTTTTTGTTATCTATGTAACAGTGGTGAATGGGACAACTGTGAATCCACAGATTGGGTTGACAGCTGGGATTGTGTATCACTGTCCATTGGTCAACAAATAACTGTAGAATTATCCTAGTTGGAGGAGGTCCAGTCGAGTATTTCACATGACTATGACGACATTTCAGATCTCATACAACCAGGTTTGACTATTATGTTGATCAATTTGAAATGTTTGACGACTAGTTTTGTTTAGTTAGCTGACTCCTAGGTCTGTACTTTATTTTATGCAAGGCACATATACGTAGTGGTTTCCCTGAGAGACAATGAATGGAACACTAACTATTGGTTGGAACATTTCTTGGATGTGAAGCAGACCCTCATTGTCTCATTAAGTGACTCCGAGGGAAATGATTTTCCAATTGGGTTGATGGTTATCAAAGGAGAATATTTGACACAGGTTTCCCATGGATGAAAGAAAAAGGGTTATGTATTTGAATATTATAGACCAGGTCAAATTGTATACCATTATACAAGCTTAGTTATTGGCACAAACCTCCAGCTGCAAACAATGCCAAACAAGAACTCATAAATGTCGCGATACTTGTCGCCTTACTCCGAGCACGAGAGGATAAAGGATACTGTTTCTATTAGAGGTAATCCCGATGGTCTAGTCAAATGACCACAGGTGGGTAGTCAGGTATGTGGTATTCAAATATTTTGGTTTCATGATGTCATTGATTATTTACAGTTTGATACATTGAGCGCTTGATAGATTGATAAATTCAATAGACTTCTACAATGGATTTGTTGTATTATATTGATACTTACATGACTCATTCCTTATATCCCAATACCATTATCTACCACTCTATCTGGGATATGTCTATTGCATTTTCCTTGAATCTCGAAGTTGATCCTATAAGGACATCTCCTTGAATCCGATAATTATCTCCTTCACTCTGATAATTTGTTTCTCCACACGAAGCCCTAAACATGCTTACACGACCACCGAAAGCCCATTTTGATGCACGGTTTCCATTCTATGCCCCAGTTAGGGATTCAACAAATGTCCCTGAAAGCCTGTAGGAGGTGGGATTCAATGTGCGATAGAATGATGGTCATTTCTCAGATCAATGAACCATCAGCTCCATTGGATTCAGGACATCGGGATAGTGCTATGCGAGGCCCTCTAATCTCGTTCCATGGACTAGAGACCATTTTTTGGGTCAATTTTTGAAACTATGGTTTAGCTCAATAAGTGAATGTGAAATTGTTGCACATGGGGGTCAAATTCGCATATTGCTCAATCGTGACTGTCTGGCTAGTGTTCCCACATGGAACCTACCTAAACATGCTTGCAAAACCCACGAGAACCCATTTTTGATGCACGGTTTCCATTCTATGCCCTGGGTAGGGATTCAACAGGTGTCCCTGAAAACCTGTAGGAGGTGGGATTCAACATGCCATAGAATGATGACTGTTTCTCAAATCGATGAACTGTTGGCTCTATTGGATTTAGGACATCAATATAGTGCTAGGGTGGCCCTCTAATATGGTTCCATTAACAAGGGATCATTTTTTGGGTCAATTTTGGAAACTAGGGTTTTGCTGAGTAAGTGGATGCGAAATTTTTGCACATGGGGGTGAACTTCGCATATTGCTCGACCGTGAATGTGTGGTTAGCGTTCCCACATGGAACATGCCTAAACATGCTTGCACAACCTAATGAAAACCCTTTTTGATGCATGGTTTCCATTCTATGCCCTGGTTAGGGATTCAACATGTGTCCCTGAAAGCCTATATGAGGCGGGATTCAACATTCCATAGAATGATGACCGTTGCCTGGATCAACAAACCATCAGCTCTGTTGGATTCAGAACATTGGAATAGTGCTAGAGTGGCCCTCTACTCTGGGTCCATGGACAAGGGATCATTTTTTTGGTCAATTTTGGAAACCAATGTTTTTCTTAGTAAGTGAATGTGAAAATTTTGCACCTTGGGGTCAAATTCGCATATTGCTCGATCGTGAACATGTGGCTAGTATTCCCACATTGAACCTGCCTAAAAGTGCTTCCACAACCCACTAGAATACCTTTTTGATGCACTGTTTCCATTCTATGCCTCGGGTAGGGATTCAACAGGTGTGAAAGCCTGTAGGAGGTGGGATTCAACGTGCCATAGAATGATGATCATTGCTCGGATCAATGAACTGTATGCTCCGTTGGATTTAGGACATTGGGATAGTTCTAGGGTGGCCCTCTAATCTAGATCCATGGACAAGGGATCATTTTTTCGGTCAATTTTGGAAATTAGGGTTTTGCTGAGTAAGTGAATGTCTAATTTCTGCACATTGGGGTCGGCTTTGCAAATTCCTCGACTGTGAACATGTGGCTAGTGTTCCCACATTGAACCTGCCTAAAAACGCTTGCATTATCCACTGGAAGCCCTTTTTGATGCACGATTTCCATTCTATTGCCAGTTAGGAATTCAACATGCGTCCGTAAAAGCCTGTAAGAGGTGGGATTCAATGTGCCATAGATTGATTACCGTTGCTCGGGTCAAAAAACCGTCAGCTCCATTGGATTTAGGACATCAGGATAGTGGTATAAGAGGCCCCCTAATCTATTCCATGGACAAGGGATCATTTTTTTGGTCAATTTTGGAAACTAGGGTTTTGCTCAGTAAGTGAATGTGAAATTTTTGCACATGGGGGTCAACTTCGCATATTGCTCGACCGCGAATGTGTGGCTAACATTACCACATGGAACATGCATAAAAATGCTTGCACAAAGCACTGAAATCCCTTTTTGATGCATGGTTTCGATTCTATGCCTTGGTTAGGGATTCAACAGGTGTCCCTAAAAGCCTATAGGAGGTGGGATTCAACGTGCCATAAGATGATGACCGTTTCTCGGATTGACAAATGATTGGATCTGTTGGATTTAGGACCTCAATATAGTGCTAGGGTGGCCCACTAATATGGGTCTGTGGATAAGGGATCATTTTTTCAGTCAATGGTGGAAACTAGGGTTTTGGTGAGTAAGTGAATGTGAAATTTTTACACATGGGGGTCAACTTCACATATTGCTTGACCATGAATGTGTGGCTAGAGTTCCCACATGGAAAATTCCTAAAAATGCTTTCAAAACCCACTGAAATCCCTTTTTGATGCATGATTTCCATTCTATGCCTTGGTTAGGGATTCAACATGTGTCTGTGAAAGCCTGTAGGAGGTGGGATTCAATGTGCCATAGAATGATGACTGTTGCTCAGAATGATGAACCATGAGATTTGTTGGATTTAGGACATGGTGATAGTGCTAGAGTGGCCCTCTACTCTGGGTCCATGGACAAGGGATCATTTTCTTGGTAAATTTTGGAAACTAGGGTTTTACTTAGTAATTGAAAGTGAAATGTTTGCACATGGGGGTCAAATTTGCATATTTCTCGACCGTGAACATGTGGCTAGAATTCCCACATGGAACCTGCATAAACACTCTTGCACAACCCACTGGAAGCCCTTTTTTATGCATGGTTTCCATTCTATGCCCTGGGTAGGGATTCAATAGGTGTCCCTGAAAGACTCTAGGAGGTGGGATTCAACGTTCCATAGAATGATTACAGTTGCGTTGATCAACGAACCGTTGGCTCCATTGGATCTAGGACATCAGGACAGTGCTAGGGTGGCCTTATAATCTTGGTCCATGGACAAGGTATCATTTTTTCGTTCAATTTTGGAAACTAGGGTTTTTTTGAGTAAGTGAATGTCCAATTTATGCACATAGGGGTCGGATTTGCAAATTCCTCAATCGTGAACATGTGGCTAGCATTCCCACATGGAACTTGCCTAAAAATGCTCACAAAACCCATTGGAAGCCCTTTTTGATGTACGGTTTCCATTCTATGCCATGGTTAGGGATTCAACAGGTGTCCCTGAAAGCAGTAGGAGGTGGGATTTAACATGCCATAGATTTATGACCGTTGCTTGGATCGACGAACCATCAGCTCCATTGGATTCAAGACATCGGGATAGTGCTATAGTGGCCCTCTACTATGGGTCCATGGATAAGGGATCATTTTTTTGTCAATTTTGGAAACTAGGGTTTTGCTGAGTAAGTGAATGTGAAATTTTTGCACATAGAGGTAAGCTTGAAGGTGATTGTAGATCTTTCCCTCTTAAAAAAATACTTGTTGCAAACTATTATTCCATGTGCAGCTATTGCGAATTATGTTACCTATTGTGAGGTGTTGAACTTGAATTATTTTCCATCATTGTCAAGCAAGAAATAATATTTGTTTTTTTTTTAATAAAGGCAAAAGGAGTTGTCAATATCAATGTGGAGGTGAATTGATCTTCGGATCTCATATCATTCATGGGACTGGAAACTCGAAAGAAGGTTGTTTGCCATATTAATTTAGCTAGGTCATCCAAGAGATGTGAGCATTTGTACGATGAAATGCAGGAGGAGACAATGCCATTACGTCAGTAACCATGTAATGGAACATGTTTAT
>LPNX011137731.1:140072-154695 GCA_001517045.1 Pseudotsuga menziesii
GCTTTTGTATTCTACCTAGTTGGATCAGTTGCTTAGCTATGCTGGGTGCTTATGTGTATTAGGTATGTTCCATCTTTGTGAATACAATTTAACATTGTTAATATAACATTGTATATGCAAGTGGATCATGGTAAAAAACAATTAAAATGTACATTTTTGTCGTTACATAATATTGTAATTATGCATTGTTCTCAAATTTATAACTGATATCTCCATGCAATCATAAAATATATAAAAAATTGGGAACATTACACATAGAAACATTCTTGGCCACACGTGTATAATCAAACTTAAAATACTGAACCATGAATATATCAAGAGCCTTGATATGAAATATTTTTATATCATGAAAGTTATAATACAAAAATAGAAGGCCCATCTATGGCCTGTCAATGTACATGTATCAAAAACATATTTGATGTACATGTGCAAAAAAAAGTGCATCTGTTCTGGACCACGCCCCTATACTCTAACTTCGAATTTTACATAAAAATACATATTTGTCCTAGACTAACATGTCAAAAATCTAACTTTCTCATGTTTTTCCCGAACCCTGATGCTTGTCGCCTCTGTCTACAACCACTGTGCATCCTTGGAGACTGCAAATCAATGACAATATTTCTTGATAAGGTAACTGAACTATTACCCTCTAGCAATAACAAAGTTTTAAAATTTAAAATATGACTCAATTGTAAATAAAAAAAGACTCACTGCATCCGTCAGGGGTATAGGTGCCTCTGGTGTCCTCCTCCTTATAGAGAGAATCACTCTGCAATGCTTCTCTGTGAATAAAAAAAAATGTCAATTATATCAAGAATTATCAACATGTACATGAATGAGAAAGTACTAATCAATTATGTAAAAAATGAACATCTAACCGAAAAAACCATTTCTAGGGGATTATGCTGGGACTCTTATGTAGTAAGAGGAGCCGTAGGCTGAACATCAACCTCAGTTAGACATTGTGCATGCCCATAAACAATACGTCGTTAGACATCGTGCATGCCCATAAACAATGCAAATGAAATGTACAATTACAAATATTCAAGTAGATGTACCTCAGTGTGACTTATCCCTATTGTAGATGTAGCATTGACTGCAGCATCAACAACCACACTAAGGTCTGGCATGGATGACTCTACATCTTGATGCTATAAACATGCGAAAATAACATTAAGAAAAACTACTTGTGAAGTGAACTCATAGCTAACCAACAACTTCCATTGGAAGTGTGTACATTACCGTGGGATGAGTAGGTTGATCCTCATGCACACTCGCTTTGTTCAAGGAAGAGGGCCGTTTGGTGTAAACAACCCCCTTATCTATGTTTGGACTACAGACATCCAAACAAAAGAGGCGGTGTAGGGATCTGCAATGTTGTTTGCAGTCATAAAGTGTTACCATAGTTAGACATGGAGTTGAATGGATGGAATAATATGTACTGAAAAGCTAACATGTTTTAATATACTTACCCCTTCCTGGGACATATCTTGCCCATGGGAGTGACCTCTTCCATGATTTTCTTTCCCCTATTTAGATGCTAATAGCATATGTAAGTTTGAAAATTATAAATATTAGTGATCTATAAAGGACTGTACAGTAAGAAATTTAAATAATTCGAAAATTTTTCAGTCATAACCCATGTACTTACATTCTTCAAGTAATCATAAATTCCACCTTGGACTATGCCGTTGATATCAATGTATCCAATATCACATTCTAAGTGGGGTTCCTGCCACTTCAAAAATTGTAAATATTAGACAATTTAATAAATTAATCAAGACTAAAACATGCATTAACAAAATGAAAAATGTTTAAATATTACCTCAATGGTGGTTGTTTGGGCCTCGGGTACAGCCACACCGGGTGCAGTACAACCCCTGTGAGAGGCATCAATCTCTTGCAAGTGTAAATATTGCATATAGTATGAATATTTTAATATGTTACATACAGTATTGAAAAATTAAAAATTGAACAATAATAGAGTTTTAAAACAATGTCCTTACCTGACCACTAGTCATTGTAGTGGTACCATGGCTTGGTCCAAGACCATAACATGGTCCCCCACACAATATGAAGACATGTGGCTCACTCTGAGGCACATGGGATGTTGTTATATCCCCACCAATAGATGTCCCTCCACCACTAGAAGCTGGTGGTTGTACACCAGCAGAAGAAGAGGGTGCTCTCTGGTCAATAGTAGTCGTGTTTTGAGAGACCATATCAGCTAGAGTAAAAAATGCCTCCTGTGTCTGGGAAACCATGTCATGTGCAGAATGGATGTCTACCCTCAGTATCTAGGCACGGAGTTCAGGTATCTATGGATTGGCATATCTATTCCTGGCATTGGGTCGGTGTTGGGGAATCCCCCTACCAATTCCCTGGAAGCCCAACATGTCAAAATAGTTGACATGTTTCCCCTTCACAAACTCTTCATACAAATTTCAGAGGAAGCACAATGAAACTTCCCTATTTTTGTGAGGGGAATGTCAAAAAACCATGTACCACCTATCCATCGAATTGTCTCTAATGGGTGGAAAGGTGCAAAACTCCATAGAATTATGTGGCATGTTGATCTCCAGAAAGTCATCCGTCCCAAGAAGTCTAAAAAATGTATAGATCTATTGTTTTTTTATTTTGATCTTTTTTACCTCATTGTAGCTCAACCCATCAACGTACTGTTATATTTTCCTCTCCCTGTACGATGCGATGCTATACAAAGCATCATTCGATCTTGCAATTGTATCAACAATAGACAACAAAGGATCTAACAAGGAGCGGTGGAGCTCATCTCTACCCCTCCAAGCAGAACCAATCTCTGTCAGATGGCCAATAACCCTCAGTATCTCATCATTGTTATCCATAGTAGTCACTGCAATCATAAATATAAATAAAATAGCATTAAATATAAACACATGATATAATGATCTCTAAGCACTGAAAATTGTATAACTAATGTATGAAAAATAACAACATAAACTAAATATATCATGTAAATTTAAAAATTGATCTAGAATTTTACAGCAAAGAAAAAACATTTAACATTTTTTAATTTCATATTTAGGTCCTAAATTCAAGTACTAATTCCAATTTTTAAGTATGCATGTGTACATAAAGTGTCTTGAGTGCATATGTTGATTGCGAAGCTCCTTTAGCTTATTTTAAGGCTTGGATTATGAAGTTTCATCGAAATTGAGAGGTGCTGACTATTGCCTTTGCGGGACTAGCTCTAAGATTGTGGGTAGAGGCAACAACTAGACCCTAGAATAGGCAGCATAAAGTTATATTCATGAATAAAACCCTAGTATAGGAAATGATTTTGTTAGATATGTAATTATTTGTTGTAGCGTGATGTTTTTTGGACTCCAAAGTCTATTTAGCAGATCTTTCTTTATATTTAATTTGGGACATGTATGGATTCCACTTGATGTTATTTTAGTTCTATGTCCTCTTTCTATATACCCACGAGAGACTTTAAATGCACAATTGTGTATAGCCAATTTTATGGTTGCAAGGTTTCCACTAGATTATATCATGTATGATAGTATTTGATTGGAATGTTTAATCAAACACATCAACCTACCTATCTATCTCCACATTCATAGAGTCTATTGTCGAACTTTGTTGTCTTAACCTTAACCAAAAAGTACCTTTCGTTCAAGATGAAATATTTGTTAAAATCATGGGAAGCTTCTATACTTTATTTTAACACTTGGATTAGGAAGTTTCACCAAAACTATAAGGTGTTTATTGATGTTCTTGGAAGACCAACTTCGATATTTCAGATAGAGGCAAGGGATTTACCATGTTTGTTTATGTATTTTGGGGGAATATATGAATTCTACTGTAACGTCCCCGACCCTCTGACCGGTGAACAGGATGCTACCAACCAATCAAATTCCTCTGGGCAACTAGCCCCATGAACACAAACATGCATAAATGCTGATATAAAATGCTTAGAACATAAAACATGCGAAGATACGTAAAATATACAAGGATGCATAGTTACTCAACATACAATGAAAGCAAACATACACATTCCATCATCAACATGTTCATCGTGATTCATTAGACATTAGACAGTAACTGTAATTGTAGAAGAAAAATGGACAAGAATGCTTATCTTATAAATATCTCATCCCGCAACCAGCTACGTCCCTGCAATGTTCCACCAAACCATAGGCCGACGTGCTCATCAATATATCAGCAACACTACCACCCCTGAGCTGGGCATGATTCCTCAAGGAATAAGGGTCAAAGCAAGCTTACACATCGCCAAGGCACACAAATCATCCAAAGCCACACAATAGGGTTTATCAGGACGTCAAGGAGCTAGGAAAGGCTAAATGATAAGCTGGTGGCCTCAATGGAGAGCTAAGGATGCCTACACCAGATTTAACCTGACTTCTAAGACATCCACACACCCGACACCAAGAATCAGTCCTTTCTCTACTTCATAGTCCCTCATGCCTGAATTCCCTTTCCAATACTCTTCAAGGGTTCTAGAGAAGAAAGCCGGCAGTCTAACTCTGTCTGAGTGGCTTCAAACACTAGTTTTCTCAAGCATACCTAGCCTCTACTCTCAACGGTCTAAAGACCAACCACTGCATACTGCAGTAAAACAAACAGTTCACAGCTCTGTGAAGAAGGTGAACACAACAGGGTGACAAACCCAAACAAAAAGGTGAACACAGCTAAAGTCAACAAGATGACTCTGAGTTGTTCTTGGCCCTAGCGTGGCCAAAACAGCTCAGCAGCAACCCAACAAGGTACTTGCATACAAAGCAATAGAAAACTAAGGAATATCAACACCCTCAATATTCACAATGAAATGATGGCAACATTACACAGTCCACAAATGGGAAGAAGCCAAACTCCTAGCATGGACAGGGGAAAACATAAACGCAGACCACAATCGGCAACATACATGGCCACAATCGGCAAGGAGACATACACCTACCACCGAAATAGGTATGGAACACACAGGCACACATCCCTGAGCGTGAATGGTTCCTGCACTCGAAAATCCTGAGTGACAACCATGATTTCTCCTGCTCCCTAAGTGAGGAAAACCAACGCAAAATTCCTGTGCATGAGAAGGTGAGAGAGAATGACTCTCTGTGTGAGGATAAACAAACCATGGATAATCCCCCAAATGGTGTGCGTGAGGAATAAAAATCTCTCTTTGCATGAGGATGTCCAGAACAACTCCCAATGGGAGGAAAACCTACACCCCCCTATGTGAGAGTGAGCAAGACCCCCAAAACCTCCAAAGAAGTGGGATCATGGGAGAGTGGACTGAATGTTTCTTTTGACCCACACGACGTGAAGAGGAGAGTTTGTAGGTGGAGTGGGCACGTGGGCAAGGACTGACAGTCCTGCCACACCCACCACTAATCAACAATAACTGCTCCCAACTAATAGACAACATAAGTTTAAATGGGTGGCTGACACATGGAAAACTCCCAATGACCCCCATGGGTTGGAAAACCCCCCCTTAACCTTAGGAATCATGCCCTTTTCATTCAATGTAGCACCGTCATAGTTTCCTATAGGTTTATTTTAATTGATGTGTGTATTTACATGATGCCAAAACTATAATGTGATAGATAGCATGATATACCATTAGCAACGATCCCTATTTCCGAAACATACACAACCAAATCGATGGTGGGGATTTTTCCTTTAACTCCTCACCATGATTAATTACAATATATACATCATGTACCTCTTATATACAATATATACATCACAATCCCCTCCCCCTTGGAATAAAACCGTCGTCGGTGTTCCAATACATAGGAATACATATGAAATTTGCACATCAAAATTAAAAAAAATTTGCAGATCTGTCCCATGTTCAATTATTTACTTTGAACTTTCAGGACCAAGCCCCTTAGCTTCCATGAGATTCTTAGCCTTCAGCTCATCCCCAGGTCTAGGAACTTTGTGGCTACTGCCCTCTTTATGTTCCTTCGCTGGGCAGTCCCGGCGTAAATGATGTCCTCCATATTTCTAACATTTCGTTGGCTGCTTCATCTTTTCCTGCTCAATTTCGTTTGAGTCTTCATGCCTGGAATGTTTCTCAATAGATTGCTTGGATGAATGTCTCATCATTGATCCACTTTCTTTGCCTTTACGGATTGCTCCCAGTAGGATTTTGACCTCCTTTTGCAAACCAATAGAGTCTTGCAAAATCGAGTGGTTCATCTCATTCTTCCTTTTCTGTATCTTGAGCATCTCTCCAAGATTCTCTTGGGTCCTAGTAATCATTTGAAGGATACTTCTACCCAATTCCAACAGCTTTTGGTCTGCTACCATGATCAATGTACTGCACCACTGGATTTCACCTTTCTCACCTGTTAAATGCATCATTGAAATTTTGTTAAACCAAGCATAATATAGGCTTTAAAATCAGTCAATTAATTGTCCAACTGGCATGATAGTTCAAGTCTCATCAAGGAGACTTTCATATTTTTCATGCCTTCCCAACAGGCACATGAGCTCATTCATGTCCATTCTTGGGTAGGGAATTAACTATTCCAGCATTCACAATTTACTTTAAGCAAATAGACACATTCTATTTTCAGTCATACATGCATTCAACAATATTTTGTTTTCACAATGCATATATATATATATAATCAAAAGGCAAGAGAGAGCAGCAAGAGTTTTTCCCCTCTTTGTTTTGTTCCATCCTGGAACCCACACCACCATTGTGGCTTTTCATGCTCTCGTCCTCTTTCAATTCACCATGAATGCTGGACCAATCCCTCTTGGTCATGACACTTAGTGTCTTCGGTCTATTTCAGACCTCTCAACCATGGAGCCTCCCCACATGGTTTGTCTCGGCTGCTAGGACCTTCACAGTCTCACTAGCATCTTTTTCATTACTGCTCATTCTAAGCTCTTCAAGAAAGTCACATGTCCTCATGCACCCCTCGGATGCTCTCATAGTCGTCGCTCCCAGCGATACCTATATTCAAACATTGAATAGGTTCACATGTTTAGTTTATCTTCATCGGTTTTTATCTCTAAAACAAGAGCTTAAAACATCATATCCAAATCATATACACATGTATATTCCTAAGAAATAATTTTCAAAATAACCCAATACTTATCTGTATTGTGCGTTTCCTCGTTGGTCCACAGGATCCTGCTTCACTTTGCAAGCCTTGGGATTGCCTATGGACTTGGATTTTAGGTCAGCACGCAGGCTACTTTACAACATCCTTATATATATATATCAGGCATAGTAAATCCAACCTTCAGTTGGGTTTATCATATCGTCAACAAATCACCTGCACTTATATCAACAATACACTTATATCAACAATGCACTTATAGCAACAACCAATCATCAGCGAAGCCAACACAGTTGGGTTTATCAGGCCATCAACAATAACACATGCACTTATATCAAGAATAAACGACCATTTTTGGGTTTCATTTCCAGTAGTGAGCTCTAATTCCACTACCCCATATCACACAAGAGACCACTCCCTTCTCTGAGTTGACAGTCCCTCAGGAATGTCTCCTTCTCTGTGTTCTTTAGTAGAAGTTAGTATGAGCTCAAGCCAGTGTCCATTTAGTGTACAACACCAGACTACATCTGTTTATCCTGACAACAAAAGCAATATAAGCATATTCGTTAGCCTTATTGCTCTAAAACTGTAATCATGTTTCATATCATTCTCTATCAAGTATTGATACACCAGGAGTGCATCCACTTCCTAGGGTGTAATCAATATTGAAAACCCTTCCATGATTCGACATCGAAAAAGTGTGCACCCTTTTTTGGTGTGTGCCATGTGGGCTCTATTCATACTCAAGCAATCCGTCACAATGGAAATAAAATCAAAACATGCTCTGCGTTTTGAATTTAACAATTTGATATGCATATTCTTATCTAGGGTCACAGAACACTTATCCATTTGCCGATGCAGTATTCCTTCATTAAGGAGGAAATGGAGGATCCCTTCTCTGAGTTAACAGTCCCTCAGCTTGCCATCCCAACTCCTTTCACATTCCATATCCACACATGTCTTACCGACATAATCTATACCATCTCACTCATGTTGCTTACCAAACATGCAGTGCAGATGGGACATTTCCAAAATTCCCAATGGAGTTTCACCTGAAACCCATTTCCAAGATAAGGGAAAACCTTCCCATGAAGTTTGGCTCCTGCAAGCCATCACACATGGTCTTCCTGCAGCATGTACCCCTATCACATTCATCAAGTAGCCAAAAATTCAATCAGTATCTACTAATACAATCCAAATTTGATTGTTCCATAACCAAGCAATGGCATTAGTAATTAAATTCAATTAGAATTCGCACCTCTGCTTAGTACAAAAATTGATTTGCTTGGAAATGAGGTGATCCTCAATTGTGGGTCTCTTGTAAGCAACACCACTATGTCCATTATGATATTATGCTTACTAGCATAACATGATCACCCACTTACAATGTGTCCTCCTAACACAATTCTATGCAAGCCAGTAGTGATTAGTAGTTGTTATCAATTTCTCAAATCTGAAATTTACAAATTTAAATTGACAATTCATCTAGCATACAAACTATTTTCACAACCATGAGACTCTCTCATGAGGTTTGGATCTTTCACATGGTGGATTTCGGCCTTTGTCATGGTCTTACCCAAATTGCCATGCCCCAAACAATCTACCCGAAACCTAGACCTCAGTTAGCCAAACACTTAGTAAGCCTTGATGCATATAACATTTTCATTTCTGCAACAATCACTGAAGCATTTTCAGAATTTATAAAATTAAAACACTTCCAACTGTTAATCACATCAATATTACCAAAACTCATTTACTTCACGCAATCATTATCATACTAAAATTTTCAAGGTCACATCATTTATGCCAAAATGAAATGTTCATATACTCCTTACTCCACAAGTGTCTCATTGTACCACCTTGTCCTTCCATAGAGCATTTCCGGCAGCCAATTGATCATGACTACCCTCTTCATGCACTTACTATCCTGCATTCACAACAGCTCTTGAAATGGTTCTAGAATTGTCATCAATTCATCATTTCAACCATTACTTATTAATAGTAACTCATGCACTATCTCTATGCATTCATGCATTGCATCACAACATTTGTACCCATACTTATGTATGCATATCTACAACATTTACTCATACTTTTCATATGCATCCATTCAATGCATAAATACAAGATTTACAAAATATTTTAATTCATACCCACTCAATGCTACCTTGCATTGATTCAGGAATACTATGCATTCAAACATACCATGCATGGTCCAACCATGACTACTTCATATAGGATGCATGACTATAATCAAGATCATCCGTGCTTAATTCCCTTGGGATACTAAGCTCATAACAACATAATACAGGTACGACACATTTCTATATGAATGTAGTATAAATTTCAAATACCCACATGGTATGGGACCTCTTTCTTTTACCACTCTATGCAATTGTCATAATTAAACCCTTACCTTCATGGGTCCTATTTAGACCCTTGACATTATTAGTTTGGTTGGTCCTTTGCAGGAGATTACAGAATTTGCTCACCAAATTTTGATTTTGGACTTGTTTCCTTATCCCTTTCCCCATAGGGTTGCTAGTCACATTTGTCAGCATCAGCAACATATTCAGTCATGTCCATGTTGTCGTTGGTTTTTCCACTAATTCCAACATCAATGCAATAATTATTATTAGTGGCTCATTATAAATGTATAATTCTCACTATTCTTACCAACATGTATCTTATGCATGCTAGGCATATCCTCATACATTTCATGTATAAAAATTGCAATCATAATTAACAAGACAAGGCTTAAGGAAATTTCCCTTTTTAAGCCCTCATCTTTGCATGGAACTTCTCTTCCACACAACAACTGGTTTGACTTCATGGTCTTTCTACCTCTAGGCATGCAATTCCCAGATTTGTCCATATTGACAGCATCACATTTTTCATTCAAGCAATCACTAGCACATTGCTGCTCTGCACTCAAATTCTGGTGACTCTCCCTTGTTCCCTACTAGATAAGCTTTCCAACGCCTATCCACATGCTTCATTTTGACCTCGGGTGTGAAAACCACACCATTTCAAAAATGCTGGCAAAACACACCATTGAATTTTGGTTTGAAGTGTGAACTTCAGTCACCTAGTGTTTTCTCCCTTTTCAGTACTGAAACTGTTGAGAAACCCAATGAGAAAATCACTGCAAAACCCACTGGAACACTAGCTAGAATTGCTGAAAATTCCACTGAAAACAGTTTAAAGCTGCTTGAAAAATCCACTTGAAACCCCAAAATTTCTTCTTCCCTACTGGGTCTCTTTCCACCTAAGTTACCAATGTTTCGGCGAGCCAAAGCTCTAGTTTTTCTCCGCGCTCATTGGTGGCCTATTCATATATTTCCTTCCATTATATCGAGCCCATAGTCATCTAACCTTTCGAACTTTATTGGCGATTAGAACCCTTAATCCTTGCGCTGCATCGACGATGCTAAGGACTGTTCATCAGCGGTCAAACAACTAATGTATTTCACTGTTTCGGATCCCCATCCATCTAAGTTTCCAAGCCCTTTATCATTGTTGCAAAAACCATAATTGGCGATGCCAAGGACTGCGGCGTATCGGCAATCGGGTACACTGGACTCTATGGCATCGATGATCGAGGCCGTTGTCCATCGAAGGAATAGTCCCTTAGGTGGCCACAACGGCGTGCGCACAATCGTCTGACTCCTCCGGCTTCCACCGGCGCTCAAAACCCCTATGTGTCGGCGATCGACCGTTGAAGTTATAGCCATCGAAATGCCAGTCCACATGGTAGCCACAACGATGGACCCTCTATCATCTAATTTCTTTCGACGTCAGCCGTCGCATCGGCGGTTTTATCGTCTAAAGTTCACTGATCAAATCAACTGAATTCCATTGACGATTTCCATACTTAACAATTTTCAGCGAAAAAACTTCCTTTATTCCTCCACTGCGTCGACGCTTTCATCATCTATTTTCCACCGACATATCAGCGCTACCTTCTTCTATCTTTTTCCGATGTTTTGCTACCACATCGGTGATCCAAACAACTAAGTTTTGCCGACGTACTGACTATTCGGACAACTAAATCTTCCAACGTTTTCGGTACTTAGACAAATTTTTAGAAATTTATTTTCTTCGCTCGCTGGCACATCGGATACTCCATCTGCTAACTCTCGCTGACATTTCGGCGTCCCTCAGGATATCCTGGCCGACACTGCGGCTCATCATCACTGATCGACTTTCGACGACCCGCCATCCCCAAATTTCAGAACATTTCCTTCTTCCTGCCGCCGTATTGGCGGCTCAACCAACTAGCTTCCCTTCTTTTCTACTGACATGTCAGCGACCCAAACAACTATGTTTCGCTGATTAAATCAACTAATCTTCGCCGATTGCTGATGGCCATCACTTAGAAAAATTCTGGAAAATTTTTTCCCTTTGTTGTTTTCCTGCGACACTCTGTCGGATATTTCACCTACTATTTTCCGCTAACAATACGCTGAATCCATCAACTACATTACGCCATCGTTTTGGCGGTCTTCCGCTGATGACTTTTGATGGAAGTTTCCTCTCCTTTTGTTGTTCGTCGGCGGCCCATATTGGAGGGCCTTCTGACTAAAACTTCCGCTGCATCGGAGGAGCGATCCTCTAAAATTTTCTGACGGCCAACAGTTTGGATACTTAGAAAAATTTCTGATATTTTTATTTGGTGGTCCCCATCCGACGACCTTCTACTTAGGTGATCCGATGCATCTGCAGGACTTTGGACTAAGTCCTCCGATGATCTGATGATCCCAATACTTAGAGGAATTTTCCGAAATTCTCAAAATTCTCTTGTCATTCGCAGATTTTCTTCTGTTCTCTATCGGGCAGAGGACAACTTGCCTCTTCTAGATGGGTTTCTCATGGCCCTCTGAGGCCCAAATGCTGCAATGATGGCTCTGTCACTGCATCTTCATGGCCCATTCAAGCCCATGCTGCAACCCTTTCTCTGATATAAAAATAATTAATAAAATAATAGTTAAAATAATTATGTTGAGTAACTATGCATCCTTGTATGTTTTACGTATCTTAGCATGTTTTATGTTCTAAGGATTTTATATCAGTATTTATGCATGTTTGTGTTCACGGGTAGCATTGAGTGGGTATGCATTAAAATATTTTATAAATCTTGTAGTTATGCATTGAATGGATGCATATGAAAAGTATGAGTAAATGTTGTAGATATGCATACATAAGTATGGGCGCAAATGTTGTGATGTAATGCATGAATGCATAGAGATAGTGCATGAGTTACTATGAATAACTAATGGTTGAAATGATGAATTGATGACAATTCTAGAACCATTTCAAGAGTTGTTATGAATGCATGATAGTAAGTGCATGAAGAGGGTAGTCATGATCAATTGGCTGCCAGAAATGCTCTACGGAAGGACAAGGTGGTACAATGATACGCTTGTGGAGTAAGGAGCATATGAACATTTCATTTTGGCATAAATGATGTGACCTTGCAAATTTTAGTATGATAATGATTGTGTGAAGTAAATGAGTTTTGGTAATATTGATGTGATTAACAGTTGGAAGTGTTTTAGTTTTATAAATTCTAAAAATGCTTTAGTGATTGTTGCAGCAATGAAAAGGTTATATGCATCAAGACTTACTAAGTGTTTGGCTGACTGAGGTCCAGGTTTCGGGTAGATTGTTTGGGGCATGGCAATTTGGGTAAGACCATGACAAAGGCTGAAATCCACCATGTGAAAGATCCAAACCTCATGAGAGAGTCTCATGGTTGTGAAAATAGTTTGTATGCTGGATGAATTGTCAATTTAAATTTGTAAATTTCAGATTTGAGAAATTGCTAACAACTACTAATCACTACTGGCTTGCATAGAATTGTGCTAGGAGGACACATTGTAAGTGGGTGATCATGTTATGCTAGTAAGCATAAGATCATAATGGACATAGTGGTGTTTCTTACAAGAGACCCACAATTGAGGATCACCTCATTGCCAAGCAAATCAATTTTTGTAGTAAACAGAGTTGTGAATTCTAATTGAATTTAATTACTAATGCCATTGCTTGGTTATGGAACAATCAAAATTGGATTGTATTAGTAGATACTGATTGACTATTTGGCTACTTGATGAATGTGCTAGGGGTACATGCTGCAAGAAGACCATGTGTGATAGCCTGCATGAGCCAAACTTCATGGGAAGGTTTTCCCTTATCTTGGAAATGGGTTTCAGGTGAAACTCCATTGGGCATTTTGGAAATGTCCCATCTGCATTGCATGTTTGGTAAGCAACATGAGTGAGATGGTATAGATTATGTTGGTAAGACATGTGTGGATATGGAATGTGAAAGGAGTTGTGATGGCAAGCTAAGGGACTGTTAACTTAGAGAAGGGATCCCCCATTCCTCCTTAATGAAGGGATACTACATCGGCAAATGGCTAAGTGTTCTGTGACCCTAGCTAAGAATATGCATGTCGAATTGTTAAATTCAAAATGCAGAGCATATTTTGATTTTATTTCCATTGTGACTTATTGCTTGAGTATGAATAGAGCCTACATGGCACACACCAGAAAAGGGTGCACACTTTTTCAATGTCGGATCATGGAAGGGTTTTCAATATTGATTACACCCTAGGGAGTGGACGCACTCCTGGTGTCTCAATACTTGATAGAGAATGATATGAAACATGATTACGGTTTTAGAGCAATAACACTAACGAATATGCTTATATTGCTTATGTTGTCAGGCTAAACAGATGTAGTTTGGTGTTGTACACTAAATGGACAATGGCTTGAGCTCATCCTAACTTCTACTAAAGAGCACAGAGAAGGCCCACATTCCTAAGGCACCGTCAACTCAGAGAAGGGAGTGGTCTCTTGTGTGATATGGGGTAGTGGAATTAGAGCTCACTACTGGAAATGAAACCTGAAAATGGTCGTTTATTGTTTATATAAGTGCATGTGTTATTGTTGATGGCCTGATAAACCCAACTGTGTTGGCTTCGCTGATGATTGGTTGTTGCTATAAGTTCATTGTTGATATAAGTGTATTGTTGATATAAGTGTAAGTGATTTGTTGACGGTCGGATAAACCCAACTGAAGGTTGGCTTTACTGTGCCTGATATATAAATATAAAAGGATGTTGTAAAGCAGCTTGCATGCTGACCTAACATCCAAGTTCATAGGCGATCCCAAGGCTTGCAAAGTGAAGAAAGATCCTGTGGACCAATGAGGAAACACACAATACATATAAGTATTGGGTTATTTTGCAAATTCTTGCTTAGGAATATGCATGTGTATATGATTTGGATATCATGTTTTAAGCTCTTGTTTTAGAGATAAAAACCAATGAGGATAAACTAAACATGTGAACCTCTTCAATGTTTGAATATAGGTATCAATGGGAGTGACGACTATGAGAGAATCATAGGGGTGCATGAGGACATGTGACTATCCTGAAGAGCTCAGAATGAGTAGTAATGAAAAAGGTGCTAGTGAGACTGTGAAGGTCCTAGCAGCCGAGACAAACCATGTGGGGAGGCTCCATGGTTGAGAGG
>LPNX011137733.1:0-33534 GCA_001517045.1 Pseudotsuga menziesii
TCTTACCGATTTGAGGTGTCCGTCCTGCTTCTGGAGCTGGCTGATCTAGGGTTTGTCAGAGAAACCCTAATTTTCAAAACTTGGAATCTTTTAGATCTGATTAGATAGAAAGATATATCTCTTTAAATGGAGCTGTCCAATGTACTCATTTTCTGAAAACAGTGGAGGGAAGCTCCCGGAACAGGAAGCCCTAGTTTTCCAATTTCTTTTGCAGAAATTCCTGTTACTGTTTCTATCATATCTCTGAAATTAATGCTCCTCTATGTCTAAAATTTCGCACTGAGGTAACCTCACATGTCCTTGATCCAACACCATATGTTTCATCAGAATTGGTTTCACCAATTGGGATTTATGATCATTTTCCCAAGGTGACCTGTTACAAGACTGTTCAGAACAATGAAGTTGTACGGCATTCCACGTGTCACTGGTTCATCTTCAGGTTCTGAAATTCGGACCACAGAAAGTACAGTCCATGCTATTTCTGGAACATCTTCCAGAATTCCATTTGGACCTCTGTAGCCCACGCTACAACAATTCTCCCCAGGTGTCCTGTTTAGGGATGAATTCTGGGAGACGCTGGAACCCTAACTTGGAGGGATCATATCTTTCAGAATATAGCGAATCTGAGGCTAAATTTTGGACACAGTGTAAATCAGGATTTTATCTTCGGCCTTTGCAATTTTCAACTCCTGAGCCTTCACCAATCTCAGGATATAGCAAATGTACCAAAACTTAGTAGTTTTAGTATTTAGGGTTTTTCCAAATCAAGGTCAAACTAGGGTTTGAATTTCCTGGAGTTTCACCCAACCAAATTTCTTGATCCAGGTCTCTAAACTTCGATTTTGATGAGGAGAGCAATCCTATGCTGGGCTCACTCAAACTGAAAATGCTCGGAATCGAATTTTGCTTCGACAGAAAGATGCGCCCTTCAATGGAGAGTCAGCCTAGCCTTCTTTTGCTGATCGATTGTGGAGAGAGAACCAAAAAGTAAGAAGCCCTAGATTCTGTAGCTGCACAATGCCTTCTTTCAGGGTGGATCTGATACCATGTTAAACTTTCATATGCTAAGCTAGATCATTAGTATTTCATTTCGAATTCATAACAAAAGCATATAAACATGATCATTGAAAGATAGACAAGCACAACCATACAAAAGGAACACAAAGATTCATCCTGGGAAAACCCTAAAGGGAAAAGCCCAGAAAAAGCTTCCTCAATATAGATGCCCCAAAAAGATAAAAGGTAAAACCAACAAGGAGATCAAAGCCTGATCCTCCTCCTTCTCCAACTACTCTTCTCTTCTCCACTAATGCGCTACACAAGTGAGAGTGTGTGCTCAAATGAGGAGGGCTACATCTCTATTTATATTCATCCGTTCACTTCAATTAACTCATCCGACATGTAGGCTCGAGTTAATCATGTAGGCTCGAGTTACACATGTAGGCTCAAGTAACCACACTAGGGTGCTAATGACCCACCTTTACAATTAGAGGGGACAACCTCATGACTCTTATTAGTTCTTCCGATTAGAAGCGTCGGGGTACAAGATAATACAAGTGGTTCTCCCGGTAGGACCATCAGGGACCACAAAATATACATATAGAATATTCTTTGAAGTTACAATATTTCAACAAAGGAATGGTTTAGAAGCATAGACAAATCCTTCATAAACGTTTCTTCTATTTGGAAAGTTTTGTTATTGGATTTTGAATTTATTGGAGATTGGTTGAAATGGAGTATTGGTCCTGGAATAAAGGTAATACTGGGTCCATGGATAGGTTGTGGTGGGGCCCATGACTCCCTTTAGCTTTGGTAGAATATTTGAGGGACTAGGGATTTATTTTTTGGGGCCAGATTGGGGATCCATTAAACTCCACATTTTTTAGACAAGAATGGCTGAAAGCAAAAGACATGGGTATTGAGGATGAGGAGGAAAAATATTTTTGGAATAGGTACAACAAAGCACTTAAATACAACCATGTAAGACTTGTGGATCGTGATGATGCACTGATTTGGTCTAGAAATAATACTGGATGATCATATACTCCCAACTTAAGCTATTTGGTTATCTGTGAAGAGGAATATCTCCCTGATCATTGTTGGTGGTTTTTTTCTATCTAGAAGTATAAGTGTCCTCTCAAGAATAAGATCTTCTTATGGATAACCCTATCAAAAAAGGTTCATGTTTGGGATTTTATGCTTAGAAATTTATGGTGTGGTCTTGGATGATGTCCTATCTATAAAGATAGTGGTGAGAATATTGATCACATTTTTATTTTTTGCAAACACATTAAAAATATGTGGGGTTATGCTTCACATGTATGTGGTATTAAGTTCAATTGGGTAAGTCAGACCCTTGAAGGAGCTATGGAGACTTGATCAAATAATGAAACATATAAGGCTCACCAATCCTTGCATGTCATTTTCATATAGGGGGTTTGGCTCTCTAGGAACACAACTATATTTGAGGATACTATCATCTCCCCATCAATTTATGCATCAAAAGGATTAACATTTCTTAGTCATTTCCCATAAGATGACAAGCCTCAGAAAGATATGAAGATAGTGGTGAAATTTGTAGACAAATTTGGATCCTGGTTATATTTTGATGGTGCCTCTCAGGGTACATCGACTTTGGGTGGGTTAGGTGGTATTCTATATTTAACGGACCATCATTAGATCAAGTTTGTTGTAGGACTAGGGAATAACACACATAACTTGGCAGAGTTGATGACTTTAAAGTTGTCTTTGTCTTTGGCAAATTTGAAAGGAGTATAGAATCTGTAGGTATTTGGGGATTCAAAATTAGTCATAGATTGGATGAGGTTGAGGAGACCTCTAAGGAACATACTTCTAGTGCCTTTATATGAAGATATATCTAGACCCATGGGCCATTTTTTCCAGAAAAATAAAAATAAAAATTGAGCATATCTTTAGAGAAAGGAACTAACTGGCTGATCAATTACAAAAGTGCTAAAGTTACAATATCACGAGTCATTCTCCAAGGCAATCTTATGTTCGGATTGGGCCTCATGTGTTGAGGTAGGGAGCCTGAGTTGGAATCAGGAACTTGGAATAAATTCTTGGGTTGGACTCAAGATGACTAAGCCTTCAGGGTAAAAGGTTAATCCTCATGTGTTGAGGTGAATACTTTGATATGTCAAAGTGATGATGTTGTACAATCTTATTGGACAAGACTAAGGACTTGTGTCTCAACTAGAATCCTCATGTGTTGAGGTGGGCCTCTAGTGTAAAGGTGATGCTTTGCATGTCAAAGCATTAATGTTGTGTGATGTATTACTAACCATGGTCATTCTAGATGGATAAAGTTGTTAAGTATCATCTAGAGACTGGCCACCTCTAGAGTGAATTACTTTAGCATATGAGGTCCAAGAGTAATATAATATGATCACAGCATCTGACAAATCTTCTTAGTATAATCTGATATGATAGATAAATTAAAGTTAACAAATATTGATCATGCATACAAGATAAGAGATAAAAAGATAAATGCATAGAGAACAAAGAGAATTAGAAATTGCTCATGAGAAGACTTCAACTGATTAAAGTGAACTTGAATTGTTAAGCTTCAGTTAAAGTAACAGGGTATGCCTCAGTTAATCAAAGGGGAACTCACAATAGTCACTTCTGCAAATCAATCAACATGATTTTAGTTAATAACAATTAATTAAAGTGTTAGTAAAAAGGAACTAGTTAAATAAAGCCTTTTTTCATGACGACACTTTAGTTAAACAAAAAGACGGCACTTAAGTTATGACACTTGAGTTACAACTATTGCATGATAACAGTTGAGTTGACATTCTAACTAAGTGATCCTACATCTAGTTAGAAAGCGAGTTCATCCTGAAGTGAGTTAAGCTTGATTTAATGTTAAAGATGAAATGCATGTCACATTATGTATGCACGATTGATGAAACCGAGGTGCATAGTTATTCTCCAAGAAGATAATTCATTATAGTTTGCATGGGAGCCTTATTCCCCATGCAGTGATTCACTATTTCTTGCATGGGACTGATTTTTGCTAGTTATTAATGTGTTAGACACATCGCAAAGTTCATTCGATTGATCTCTATTCTCTATTGCTCAATATCTATACTTAGGGTGTTTGTTCTCTCTTATCTTGCACCCAAGGGGTCGAAAGCAATCTGCAATTGTAAAATACATTCTTTGCTATCTATCATAATTATAGTGATAAGATTTGCGGGGGTTTTTCATCCTCATTGTTTTGAGGGTTTCCCCTAGTGTACCTCCTGTGTTATGGTTGAATGCTTATGTGTATGAATGGTTCATTGATTTCAAGTATTAAGTATTTCTGCACTCAAAGAATTAAAGATCAAAAGCTCAACATATTTCTACAAAAATTAAATACAAAGATCGGTCTACAAGTGGGTGAGGGTATATGACGTAGATGGGACATGGAAAATGACATTGAGACAATTTTTTATTATCTAGGACCTCATCTGAGATAAAGTAAAAATGAGCACATAGGTTTTTTCTTGTGAGATTATAGATACTTTAGTGAGGTCTGTTTTTCGATATCCTTTGGGATGTATAAAAGCCAAATTTGCACAAAAAGCTATGGCCTTGGTTATCTTTTTTTGTAATGATGTCTGAATATATAAGATGGACATGAATGTCATATCCCTGTTTAAAAATATAGGTTGTTGAAAGGTCGGATGATCTATATACAAAGTGATTATTATCACTGAAAAGTTCAATGAATTTTATTTATGAAAAAATAAGTGCTTTTCATATAATTTGTAAAGATATATTTAGACACAATTATCTTCAACATAGAATAAAAAATATAACCTTCACAACTTAAAAAACCTTTTATCTAACTCATAACCACTTCAACCAACCTTTGAATATATATATAATTTTATATAGACAATCTCATACCCACCCTTCTCGAAAATGAAAAATGTGAAAAATGCATGTGTAATTCGAGTGACATAATAACAAGTTAAAAGAAATTATTCGACCAGACATGGATATCGATAATCATAATGATATTGATGTAAGGCAGGATGCAAACTTCTAATAATGATGTCGTATTTAGCTAAAAAGGCCTTTATGTCATAATTATTTTGCATGTGAGGTTATTGACAACAACAATATGGAAGAATTTGGAAGAAGAGTAAAGTGTTAATAGGGTGGGAGGAGGAAAGCAATAATGCGGGACGAAATCCAACGTAGGGATGTGTCACAAGGCAAATATATATTGAGAGCAAAGAGTGTGAACAAGCTGAAATTGAGGGTAAGCAAGTGCCTTGTTCGAGAGGGCTTGTAGGCGGTGGGTGGGTTCAATGGCTACGGATGGGTTTCTTACACAGAATTGGAGCGGCTATTGGTATCTCTATTGTTCAACACTCTGCTGGCTGTTAGCTCACAAGTGAGTATTTTCCTGTCTGCTTGAACCCCCTCTACATTTGTTGTACAATAAATCGAACCCACAGTTTCCTAGAAAGTTTTCCTATTTTGAGGAGGGTTGATTTTGGGTTTTGTAAGGGGAAGGAAGGGAGGGTTTGAAGGCACAAATGGCCGATTTGCAAGCGTTGGCAGGACCTCCGGGTGGGGGAGCCACAGATATTCTGATACCCAATGTGACCAAGAGACAGAGGCGACCCAGCGTTCGTTTGAATGAGATTGGCGACCAGTCTGCAGATTCCTACCTGAAAAGAAGTAAACAGTGGAAAACCCTAGATGACAAACAATGGAAGGGCTTGCAGGAGGATGCTAGAAGCCAACTGCTTCAGCACCATCATCATCAGCAGCAGTTAATTGGGTCTTCAAAGAGTGTTCCAGATTTGGGATTGGCCAACAAAATGTCCAAAACCAGACCTCTGGGGCACCTTGGGAACGGAGGGACTAGCATTAATAATCATGGAGGGAGCAATGACAGTCAGGGCCAAATGCAGGTAATACAAGAGGATGCAGTAGGGAATCAGAATATGGGGTCTGATGATGGGCATTTGCAGGTGGCGGAATTGGCGAGCGAACATATTAATGGTGGCAGGAATATGCAGGTAAAATCCAGGAGTGCGAGTAGGAAGATCAGGCATGGCAAAGGGAGAAGGGGAGGGACAAGGGGTCCTGCAGCGGCATGTGTGGTGGGGAAGTTTCCAAGGGCTTCAAGGGTCAGTCCAGAAGCTGACGACAATGAGAAGGTTTCGGGCGAGGATGGGTTCGGAGAGCCCGTATCGAATGCATCTTATGATATTGAGACGCCTGAAGGTTTCCGGGACTTTGATTTGGATACCTCTGATAGCCCAGGAGATATGAAGGAAACGAGCGGTCTTGGGGCTGATTCGCCGGAAAATGTGCCTTTCAATCTAGCCCCATCAGAGCGCCACCTCATCGTTGGAGAAGTCTACGGCAATGAGAGGGAGGAGTTCACTCTGGAGCGAAGAGACCAGGGCAAGTCAGCTGAAATTTGGGCTGCCAACAACAAAGAACATGCTCTTTCCTTGGAGTATGTGGACGGAAATGGATTGGAGTTGCCCTCTGATACAGAGACCAGGTCTAAGCAGGATGCTAATGAGTTTATGGCAAGGGAGTTGAAACGTGAAGTGGGCAAGGAGGGGATACCGTCAAATGCGAGGCACCGTCCGATACATGACAGTGGTGTCAGGGCATGGCTGAACGGACTTGGGTTAGGCCGGTATGTTCAACTCTTTGAGATGCATGAGGTGGACAATGAGGTATTGCCGTTGCTGACGCTGGATGATCTTAGAGATATGGGTATCAATGCAGTCGGTTCTCGGCGTAAAATGTACAATGCAATTCAAAAGCTTCAGAAGAGTTTTACAGTATAAACAAATTCACGGCAGTATTTTCTAATCCATCAGTGTAAGAGATCAAAATCGAATGCCTCAAACGATTTTCCTTTTCTTTTATTTTTCCTGGTAATGAATGACAAGTATTACACTTGAATGTGGCCTTCTTTCTTAGATGCTGAACGTGTTATATTTTGGCTTCAATTTCATCAAGTGCTTGCTTAGAAATTAGGATGCTGGCCTGTTGTCCTGTCTTTTTTTTGTTGTTCTCTCTAGATTTAATATTTAGTTCTAATAGTTTCCTTTCATTAAGCTTGCTATATTTTTCCATGTTTTCCTACATACTAATATGATAATATGATAAGATCACATTGCAACATATGTTCACTCTCAATATATAAATCATATAACATGAGTGTTTGCATGCATGTTATTATGTTTTGGTAGCTGCTATTGTAAATTTGCGGGGACCGCAGTTTTTATTTCCACATTTTTCAATTTTGGCCTTGGATTTTTTTTGTTGTTGTTGCATTTTTTGATTTGTTCACAGTTTGCATGGTAATTTAATTTTTAATTTGACAATAGTTCAAACTATCTTTATAACCAAGATACTTTTATTATGACAATAGTTCATGTAAAATTTTATAAGAGTAAGGAAGAATGTAGTACTTATGCTAATAATTTTGAATGAATAGATCGAGTTCGTTTATTTTGTTCATACAAATTGGACACGAGCATACAACCAAAGTAAGATCCTTCATTTTATGTTGAAAAATAACGGTAGATATCCTTCATCGTATGTTAAAAAATAGTGGTAGAAAAAGGGCCATACCATGATTATTATAATAGTGGAACTGATAATAGACAATGAATTGAGACATTAGTTACATTAGATAAATGCCTTCAGTTATCTATCAAACACGTGTGAAGAGAACAATAAACTTTTGGAATTTTGGATGGTAATAGTTTTGAACAGCTGGTTGATCAAGAATATAAGATGGAGACTTCAGTAAGATTGCACCTATTATTCTCTATAGAAATAAGTATGGTAAATGAGGGATCTTTCAATCACAGTAACTAACAAGGAAGAAGTAAAAGACAAGAAATAAATTATTTCATCAAGATGTATTAATAATCTTCCTAATTGTCTCTGGCAAAATTTTAAGACAACTCTAATCTTTTAGGAAATGATTATTTGAATCAAGTACAACTTGTGAAGTACATCTTTCCATGGGAAAAACTTGTTAAGTATTTTTTAACGTTACTTTTCATGATTTTGCTACTTTGAATTATTGTTGTAGATATGAGCATCATGAAACATGCATTTGCATGGAAGCTAGTTGAGATGATTGAGAGAACCTCTCAATTCAAAATAAATGTCTTAAAATTTTCAAATATTCCTCTAAGTTGTGACGCTTTTGTCCAGGAATTATTGTTGTAGATATGATCATCATGAAACATGCATTTGCATGGAAGCTAGTTGAGATGATTGAGAGAACCTCTCAATTCAAAATAAATGTCTTAAAATTTTCAAATATTCCTCTAAGTTGTGACGCTTTTGTCCAGGAATTATTGTTGTAGATATGATCATCATGAAACATGCATTTGCATGGAAGCTAGTTGAGATGATTGAGAGAACCTCTCAATTCAAAATAAATGTCTTAAAATTTTCAAATATTCCTCTAAGTTGTGAGGCTTTTGTCCAGGTGGGTACTATTGTTAATTCCTTTGTTGCTAACATAGTTACCGGATTGGGCTGAGTTGACTAGGAATCATTGGTTGACTAGACTAGGTCCCTAGACTGAGTCAGTTTCATCTGACTGGGTCAGTTTGTTCAGAATTGCCCTGACATCGAACTGGTTAGACCCAATCAGCTAGAAAAATTCAGCCAGGTGTGACAGGTCAAACCTGGGTGGCAACTTGTTTCACATATCAGGTGGCACTGATTTCACTGCCATTGACATGGATGATGTTGATGTAACCTCCCAGTTGATTGCTGAGCAAGGCCCATGATGACAAAAGCTGTTATTTTCAGAGGATTAATGAATTTGGTTGGAGCAAACCCCCATGGCAGGGTAAAGTACAGAATCCAGATGGCCCGTCTGTTGGCCCTCATTCCTAGGTTGTTATATTAATTATCTATTATCATATTTTGCCGTATGATTTCAGATTTAACACGTTACATTGGACAGATTGAACTTTGTCCATTTTGGTTCATAACTTCATGCCAAGCTCCTTGGCAATTTTGATGTATGTTGATATGATCATATGATATACTTGGACATGTTATTTTTGCATATTGTATTCAGTGATATGATGTTACTTTTCAAGTCTAATCTATATTTAATGCAACACATATTTCTTTTATCAAAATCTGGTATTTTTGTATTTTTCTATATGCCAAGACATTGCCAGGTTGACTGGCTATTCTTTGTCAAGTCCGGTAACTTTGGTTGTTAATTAATGAACATTTATAATTGCCTTACTTTATCTATTGTAGACTAATTTGGTTTTCTAGCCTCCTTGTTGCTACATAGGGTTATAAAGTTATATATAGTCAATGAATTTGTGAGTGTTGTTTTCATAATTGTTTGTCGTTGCATTTACAAACACGTTACTTTGCCCTTTAGGATCTACTTGTTGCACGTAACTTTCTTGACGAATTTGAACTTCCTAGTGTGATAAATTTAAAATTTAGATATTTTTCTGGACTTCTCAAAGTTGATTAAAATGTTGCGGTTACCAAGAGTTGTTGATATGGCGAAATAATGATTTAAATTGTTTATTAATCAGAAACATTACTTGCTCTATGTGAATGGCTTGTTCAAAACAAACAGAAACACAGGGCAGGATCCATAAGATCATGAGGAAAATGCCTTTCATGTCAGGGAATTTTGATTTATTAAGGATTCTTGATTTTCATTTTCTTTAGTATCCATTTAAACATGTGGTTTGCTGGATAGTACATTTAAAGGGTTTTTGGATTGTACATTGACAGATTAATTTATACTAAAGATTTAGGTTTGTTGTTGAGGGTTTTTGCTATGAACTTCCTTGGTGCACATTGAAATTGAGATTACTTGTCGATATTGGTTGAGTTTTCATAGTGGGTGTGTAATTTATTTTTGCGTAGATAGGGTTTTTAAATGGTGAATGCTCGTCGTCTTCCATCCTATTTGGATTAAAAATTTGCATTTGTGTTCTTTCGAAGCAATGTTGTAGTTGTTCTGAGATGAGTTTTATTTTGCAAAATTCCATCTCACTCTTCCATAGTTTGTTGTAATTATGGTTCTAACTTCTAAGCTTTGGTCCATATTGAGATTACAATTCTTTCTCTTATTATGTTGGTCGTAGTTCCATGCTTCAATAAGTTATGCTCCATACTTCTTATTGATGCAAGAATTTTGATATTGTTTCCTTGTTCATCCAGTTGATGTAATAGGAATATATTCATGCAACTTTGGTTTCGATAGGGGCTATGCTTCTTTAATAGTGAAAAAGATGCCTTTTATTTTTGTTGATTTTGGGATAACTTATTTGGTATTGTGCTTTTCTCTAGCTCTATTGCAAAAGGCTTCCTTCAATAATTCACTCTTGTATAGCTATATTCGGTGATGCTTTTATCATTACTAATTTAAACGATATATTGTGATAAATTGAGATGTATTCTTCCAAATGATATATCATGCCTAATTTATTGTGATATTTTTCTAATTCTATATTTTTAATGCTTGCCAAATTATTGTTAATTTTTCTGATATTTTGAGTTTATGATGCTGATGCTGATGAGATTTTGCCGGTACTAACATTTGCAACAATTGGTGCAACAATGATGTTCAATGGCATCAATTTTTGGTTTATATCATAATTTTTTTTGTTATATATATATATCAACATTCCACTAATTAAGTTTGGTTATAGTTCATTCTTTCTTGCATATTGTAATTCTAGTTTAGATTTGTAGTGAATGCACTTCAATATACTCATGTTTTAACTGAAAGAATTCGTTGTTGTGTGCTATTAGATTGTCATGGCATACTTTATCATCACAATTTTCATATAGTTTAAATTTACAATAATCCTTGACTGATCATTTAATTATTAGAGGATTGATAATTGTTTATTAATATACTAATGCTTTAAAGAAGTTTGTTTGCACGGAGGAGAGTGACGATGAGAGGTTCCATCTACATCCTTGTTCTTTTTCTCCTGGTAAGAAAACAAAATTATAATGTGCAATATTGTTTGTAGCATACAACTATGCAAACAGATCTGATACAGGATATTGATATTCTAGAATCGACCATTAAGCTAGTTTTGCTGAAAGTCTGATATCAATACATACTATTTGATTCAAATGTTTACTGAAAGCTGGAAGACGCCTCAAAGGATCCAATGCCTAGGTTTCAGCCTGGCTACTTCTCCATCTTCATTGTGGGCCGAGTTTTTTTGACTCTCTGATTGGAGAGTCATGTATGCTGAAGAGCTGTTTTTTTGCTTATTTCTCCCTTATTTCAATCCATCCATTATCTGCAGGTTCTAAAGAAAGCTTCTCTGAAGCTGTTAGGTTCTTGCGGAATCCTGATTGCCTCTTACCATTCAACTTGTTGTGAGAAGGCACTGATTCTCTTCCCTTTTCGGATTGACCCATCATCTCCCCTAGTTGTTCGCAACCCTTACAAGGTGAGGCGAGTAGCAACTGTGAGAAGGCACTGGTTCTCTTCCCTTTTCCGATTGACCCATCATCTCCCCTAGTTGTTCAACCCTTACTAGGTGGGGTGAGTAGTAACTGCGACGAGGATGCCTCCACAATCTTATTTGTAGCATAATGTAGCATAACCCCTAGCAGTTGATAGGAGCATCAAGGGGTGGAACTTGTTCATTTGCTGATTTAGTTGGCCAAAAGATAAACTTATCTTTTGTTTTTAATTTTCCTTTTAGCCATTTGGTCATATGTGGACATTAATATAATTTCTCTTTTTCTTTCTTTCTATGCAACTTGCTAGCCAACAGGGTGAAAAACATTGGTATGCTAGAACCTCTTCTTTCATTCGACAAGTTAATCTTAACATTAAAAAGGCTTCCTTTAGAATTCTCCATCGATGCCCTCTTAATCGATACTTGCTTTCTTATACGTATTTTAAGGATGGTCTCATCTATACTCTTGGTTACATGAGATTGTAACTACCTTGTAGCTGGAGGGTCCCTCTAGCTCAACTTCACCTTTTTCCCCACCATTATGCCTGGAGACAGACCATCATCTTCTAAAGGAGTATTGTATCTGCAAATTGTCTTTGTAGGAACTTGAGCCAGTGGGGCAATTCATTTCAAATGCTCCATTTGTCATGAGATCTAAGGATTTTATCATTGTATGTTCAAACTTTAGACTTTTATGGAGTATGAGGACCAAATGACAAAGATGTCTAGAATAATCCTTCATGAGATGTTCCACTTCCAACAAATCACTAGTCTTTACCTCACACTTTCAAGTGCTAAATGGTTTAAGTAACAAGAGGCAAGTACTTCATAAATGTATATTTGAAGGCAATTCCAAACAAAAATGCATGTACCATGTAATTTTGGAAGTTCAGGTTGTTAAAGCTTTACTGTTTGATAGTTGGCAACTTTTTGGGTTTTTAACTTAAACTTGAAGACTTTGGTCTTGTCACTCCTAACTGGAAAAATAAGAAACGGTCTTATGGAAAGTCATTTATGGATTCCAGAACCAAGGAGCGCTTTATTTTAAATATTGACCACATTATCCTATTACAGATCAACTTTATTGGAAGTGGATCCTTACGTTCACAAGACGAGATGGATTAGGCAGGCTTAGGGCATTTGGAAGTTCCACACTTTTTTCGAGTCTTGAGTACTCGGGTGGTTTATTTTTCATAATAGTTTGGTGGTTAACCAATGTTTTAAATCTCAGAATCGGGCTTTGAATTGATCGAGGGTCAACTCGGTTCAAAACTGGAATCAACATTAACTTAGTGGTTTGATTTTAATGACTCGCTACTCAGACTCTTAAAAAATACATAAAATTTTACAATTTTAATGAAAAAAAATATATTAAAGATTCCAAGTTATGATTCCACGAGACAAAATATGCAAAGTCTAGTCACGTGTATACACTGTAAGGGTGAATATGTCAAAATATCACCAAATGCGATACATATTTGAATCATAATTGAAAATACATAGTCATCAAAATTATTGCCGATATTGGGATCCTATTCATTAATAGCACATGTTCCCCCCTCCTCTAGGGTTTAGCCCTTGCCTCTACCTCGAATCTCGAAGTTGATTCTCTAAGGTCATTAGTCAACACCCTACAAATTTGATGAAGCTCTCTAATCCAAGTGTTAAAATAGGATTGAAGAAGCTTTCATTGCTTAATAAGTGATTTTGCTTGACTGAAGGGTACATTTTTATTGAGGTCATGACAAAGGAGTTCAATCCACTTCAACAATTAGGCATAAGCACCACCAACATTAAGGTACATAGAGAGTTTGATGTGCTTGATTAAATTCCAATCCCTTACCCTCATACATTTTATAATTAAGTGGAAACGCTGCAATCCTAAAATCTTGAAAACTATTAAGTTTGTTGAATTTTGAATGGTATCTAAAATCCTACTTTTTGCATATGAAGTCCGATGAGGTTGGAACCACACTCAAACATCTTGAAACCGTTAATGGTAATGTTAAAATTTTAAGTAAAAGTGACATTCTTCTTATCTTTCATTTTCAATCTCTACTTATCTTTCATTTTCTATCCTTTTACTTCAAGAATTTAACATTACCATTTAATATTATTGACTTCAATGTCACTTGTACAAAATTGGTCAAGCTTTTAAAAAGAAATCCATGTCTAGCTTTTACGTGTGCGCCCCAAGTAGACTTGGATTAACTCAGACGATTTTTGATGGGCTCGGTTGGTTCAGGCCGATTGGGTACCGAACTGGCCTTCGGGCCAAATTTTCTTCCGATTAAATGTCGCTGAGGGTTAGACTAATCAACTTGGTCAGATTCGGTTCTAAGTTGTTCAGTTTTTAAAACATTGGGATTAACTACATCATATTGTCTTTATTGATGGACATTACATGGTTTGCCACAATGCAAAAATATTAAGCACCACATGTAGGATTGTAGAGTTGTTAGTGTTTAAGATATCAATATAATTTTCATCTCTTTCAACTTTGATTGCAATATATACAAGCAAGGATGACTAAAAGAATAACCATGCACAAAAACACAAGAACACATAATTTATCTTGGGAAACCACGAGGGAGAAAACCCAACAACCTTCTCTTACTCAAAGATATTATTTCAAGATACAATAGTACATCCAGATACAAGCATCATCACATAGACAAGCTCTAGACAAACCCTAGAGCCAAAGGAGAAAACTCTCCAACGATAGTGAACCCATAAAAGTCTTCTACAACCCATAAATAGTCTTCTTCTTCACTTGAACGAACTTCTCCTTGAGCTTGAGTGAATTGCTTGATTTTGTTGTGTGTTTCCAAATGAGGAGGGCGTCTCCTCTATTAATACTTGATTTTTGTTTTATCTTTTACTTGAGTTGGGGTTGACTTGACTTTTGTTGGCATCATAATTATTATTATTTATTTCTTTGCTGGGCTGACTTAGCTAGTGCAGATACCTCACGTAGTTGCAAACATCGACACTCCCTCTTACCTAGGGAGGTATCATCACGTTGGAACACATCTGGATATCATCTGAGCATCACAACTGTCTTGAACATCTCGTCATCACAAGGCAGGTCCCTTCTGATCAAAACAATTGTTCCCATTGGAACCTTGTTCCCCATTGGAACGACATCATCTTTCTAAAGTTAATATCTGATCTGCCTGATCAGCGTGGTCATCCTAGACCAAAGAGGATTACTTCCTCGTGCACTTTATCAGTCTAAGACTGAAGAGAGGCCATAATCCCTAGGAAGACACTTCTTCCAAGTATTTTATCGATCTCAAATCGAAAGGAGACTATACTTCCAGGAAGACACCTCGTCCAAGTACTTTATCGATCTCAAATCGGAAGGAGACTATACTACCCAGGAAGACACCTCTTCCAAGTACTTTATCGATCTCATATTGAAAGGAGGTTGTAGTCCCCAGGAAGACACTTCTTCCAACCACTTTATCGATCTCAAATCAAAAAGCGACAATACTCCCCAAAAAGACACTTCTTCTAAGCTCTTTATCGATCTCAAATCTAAAGGAGACTGTACTCCCCAGGAAGACTCTTCTTCCAAGCACTTTATTGATCTCAAATCGAAAGGCGGTTGTACTCCCCAGGAAGACACTTCTTCCAAGTACTTTATCAATCTCAAATCGAAAGGAGGTTGTACTCCCCAGGAAGACTCTTCTTCCAAACACTTTATTGATCTCAAATCGAAAGGAGGCTGTACTCCCTAGGAAGACTCTTCTTCCAAGCACTTTGTCGATCTCTAATCGAAAGGACGTTGCATTCCCTAGGAAGACTCTTCTTCCAATTTACCAGTCATTACAACTGGAAGGGAGTGGTGACTACAACTAGTCCACCCCTATGGGCCCAAACACTCCACAATGGAGCACTCTCCTCATAGGAGAACATCCCCATAGGGATTACATACCTCACAGGGATACACTCCTCAAAGGAGTCCTCTCCACATTGGAGAATGTTCCTCATTGGAACCATCCCTCATAAGGATACACTCCTCAAAGGAGTCTTCTACACACTAGAGAACGTTCCTCATAGGGATACCCTCCTCAAAGGAGTTAGGCACAAGTCTGGGCTTGTGCCTCATCAACAACCATACTGGTCGTCAATCTCCATTCTCGAGGATGTGAATCTCCACCACCCCAAGCCTTTCATGAAAGTATGCAAACTTCACTTTGGGCAAAGGCTTGGTAAGGATATCTACAATCTGCTCATTTGCAGAGATATACTAGAGTTTCATTGCTCCCTTTCGAACTGTCTTAGATGTAGTGATATTGGATCTCAATATGTTTGGATCTATTATGGAACACATGGTTCTTTGAGATCTTTACACAGCTCTGGTTATCACAAAAAATTCAAGCTCATGACCATACAAATCTGCAAGCAGCTTTCGAAGCCATACTGCTTCCTTACTAGCTGCATTGGTTGCGATGTACTTTGCCTCGACTGTATTGAGTGCCATAGAAAACTGTTTCTTGATGAACAAAGAAACCATAGTTCATCCCACGCTAAAACAACACCTAAAGGTGCTCTTTCTGTCAACTGCACTCTTAGCCAGATCTAAATCTGTGAAGCACACCAACTTCACTCCATCACTTGGGGTATATCTCAATCCATATTGTACCGTGAATATATCTCAGCACATGTTTAGTTGCTATCCGATGTACTTGTCTTAGCTCGACCATCTGATGACTCAACATGTCCATTGCATAATATATATTTGGCCTGGTATTAACCAGGTACAACAAGGAACCAATCAACTGGCGGTACAGGGTCAGATCCACTAAATTTGAAGATATGGAAAAATCATGTAACTTCTTGAGATTTGCTTCCATGGGTGTAGCGTTGGACTTACAGTCCATCATACCATATCTGTGCAAGATCTCAATGGTATGCTTCCCATGTCTAAGGAAGATCTCATCAGGTCTTTGCCACACCTCTAAACCCAAGAAATAATACATCAACCCCAGGTCTTTCATTTCAAATTCACGGGTCAACTCTCTCTTGCCCTTTTCAATCAGATTCTCGTCCCCCGTGAGAAAGAGATCATCAACATAAAGTACTAGAATCAAGGGACGGTTATCAACAACCTTGTAATAAAGGTTCTAATTTTCTTCACTTTTGGTGAAGCTCAACTCTGTCAGGTAACTATCAATCCTGGAGTACGAGGCCCGGGGTGCCTGCTTAAGCCCATAAAAAGCTTTCTTCATCATGTAAACATGAGACTCCTTCCCATATATAACAAAACCCTTAGGCTGCTCCAAATATGCCTCTTCCTCAATTATACCATTGATGAAGGCAGTCTTTACATCCATATGATGTAATTTCCAACCCATGACAGAAGCAAGAGAAACAATGGACATGATATTAGAGAATCTAGCAATTGGAGCAAATGTCTGATTATAATCTATTCGTTCTTTTTGAGAGAAGCCTCGGGCTGCAAATCTGTCTTTGTGCTTCTCGATGCTGCCATTTGCAGCATGCTCGATCTTGAAGATTCACTTTGAAGTTACCACCGACTTCCCTTCAGGTCTTGGAACAACACCCCAAACACCATTGTTCATGATGGATTGATACTCATCAATCATGGCATCTTTCCAGACGTAATGTCCAACTACCTCCTCAAAATTGGAAGACTCTAAATCTTTGATGTGACTCATCAAGGCTGAATATCTTGAGTACCTTTGTAGTCTCTTGCTCCCTCTGAATGTACCTCGAGGAGATGCATGTCCTTCTGCGTCCTGTAAGGTATCAAGAAGCCATCCTAGCTTCTTTTGGCCAACATCTCTAGGAGGTTTTGGCTCTGAGATAGGCTCTAAAGGAATCTTTTGATGATCTGGATCATGGTGTTAAAGTTAGTGTGGCTGTGAGACCCATTCTCAACGAGGATGGTACCTTAGTCATTTAACTAGGGCAAACTAAGACCCTAGAAAGTACCCTAGGCCCCCCCAGTAGTCTCTTTGGGTTCTTGGTCTGGGACCAAGTAGGTTGATGCCATGGCAAAGCCCCTAACATGTGGCTAGGGCCCCTATGTGCCTCTAGGGTATTCTGGTCTAGGACTAGGGACACCATGTCCAAGTAGATCCTGTAGGAAGAGGCAGAGACATATTCTGGTTTGGGACTAGGGACATGATGTCCAAGTAAGTCTTGTAGGTAGTTGATCAACTTTCAGTTTGGGACTGAAGCTCAACTTAGTATTGAGGACCATTCTCCAGGAGAATGGACGACCCGATTAGGGTCCAGGGGTTGATCAACATGATTCAGTTTGAGACTGAAACTCAGCCTAGGGCTGAAAGTCATTTTTTAAGAATGGAAGATAATGATATGTGATGTCCCCTCTCCTAATCGGTTATTTCTAGGTTGCTTCTCAAGGGGCTGGCCACCCCTTGATGATGTCACTAACACATAACCCTTGGGAGCAGTATTGAGGACCAAAGGATCGTACCATCCGATTTGGATCTTTCCTTTATACAGTGATGACAAAATATATAAACAATGTCCCTTGAGAGAGAGAAAAGATTATATCCCTTGGTCTTGTTGGTCCTAAAGGTAAATGTTTGTCCACCATTATGGTTCACCTTGATCTTGTGGGTATGTGGGTTGTCTTATTGTGACTCCCTTTGGTTGACTCTTGGTCCTTTATCTTATTTGAACCTAGCACTCTTATTTTATGTACCTTTGTGATGACTCTTACCTTGTGGATTTTATTTTTTGGTACACTATCCTAAGTGCATTTACCTTGTGGTTTTATTAAAGGACCATTGGACCATTTATTGTTATTATGGTTTTATTATAAAACCATTGGACCTTTTATATCTTATCGTTTTGACCACCTTTTATTATTACTTCATTTATTTATTTTTATGGTTGTTAATTGGACCGCTTTATTTTTTGTTTTGTTTTATTTAGGACCTTTGGTACTATCCTAAAGTTAGCCTAATATCACCCTAAACCTTATAAATAGAAGAGGTTATCTTTCATGTTATTATCCATTAAGCTATCTTGCTTACCTATCTCCACGAATGTTTTCTTTTTGCTGTTGATCGTGACTCCACATCCCGCGTGGCTCTCTTCTCGCGTGTCTTACCTCTGACTGCTGCTAACCGTGACTCGCGTGACTGCTGCTGTTGACCGGGACTGGAACTATCCCGTGTTTTACGTCCATGTAACCTCCTGCGTGGCTTACCTCTTATGTTTCCCTTGACTACGTGGTCTTTCACTACGCTAGCGTGTTTGATCCGTGATTCTTTTAGGATCTTCCCCCGTGAACCTTTTGCACCCTCTATCGTGATTGTACCTGCAACGTGATTGATCCGTGATCCTCCTGGATCCTCCACCGTGACTGTACCTGCAGCGTGATTGATCCGTGATTCTTTCGGACCCTCCACCATGACTGTACCTGTGGGCTCCTTCCAGCATGATTGATTTGTGATCCTTCCGGATCCTCCACCGTGACACTCCGACGACCCTCCACCATGTGATCGTGTGCCTGGTTTTCCTTCACCGTGTGATCATGTGCTTGGGTTTCCTTCACTGTGTGATCGCGTGCCTGTACTGTAGTGTTCATTGTGGTCTTACTCCACCTTGATCGTGACCCTGCTACTCTAGTGTGAACTGTGGGTTTTCACCACCGTAACCGAGCCTGTATTCTAGTGTGGACTGTGGGTCATCTCCAGCATAACTGTAAGTTTCACTTTATGTGTGGACTGGAGTCTTTCCAACTTGACTGTGAAAGCATGACTGCGTAAGGTATAACTGTGTGTCCTTTGTCAGCATATGCTCTCTCTTAAGGTACGTAAATTGTTTACATAGTTGGTTTTTTCCTTCGGTGACAAGATCAAATCAGAAACATCTGAGTATAAGGATGATTTAAATAATGGTTATGATTTTTTAGTATTGTTATCTTCTGTACATTATTTATTTTTACTATTTTGTTACTGCATATGGCAATTGGTGGATCATCTCAAGGACCAACTTTAACGCAGTGACCAATAGAGTGTTAAAGTTGCATCAACCTCCACACAGTGACCAACAGAGCGTTAAAGTTGAAAGAGATGAAAATTATGTTTAATTTTATTGCAGATCAAATTTATTGAAATAAGTACTCTTCTGAATCTAACCTTGTGTTGTTTATGCATTGAAGTATAATTATTCCTATTAAATCTGAATCTAACCTTAAATTTCAACATGGTCTCAGAGCTTAAGATGTAGCTAACTCTGTTTTGCAGCCAAAAGAAACTAAATCGATCCTAAGTCAAGATTTATACCTTACAGAAGCTTACTCTTCAAGTTGACAAGTAAAGGTTAAGATGACTACTTCAGTAAAATTAGAAGATAGGCTTGAGGGAGCCTCAAATTTCAATGCATGGAAAGCTAGGGTTCTAAATGTCCTAGAAAAAAGTGATCTAGATGAATTGGTTACCAGAGTTGTTGAAGAGCCCACTATAGCTCAAGGAAGAGCAACATTCAAGAAGAAGCAAGCCAAGGCAAAAAGGGTCATCTTTGACTCAGTTAAAGATAACCTGATGGCTGTGTTGGCTCCTTTAAGGACAACCAAAGAATGCTTTGATACTCTAGCTAACCTCTATGAAAAAAAAGCTCCTACTCAGAGAAGAGCCTTGAAGAAGCAACTTAGATCACTTAAGATGGAGAAGGACAAGTCTGTTGCAACCTTCTTTTCCAAGATCTCTTAGATAAGAGATCAACTTATGGCCATTGGAGATAAAGTAGAAGATGATGATTTTGTGCAGACAGTGTTCAATGGTCTTCCTACAACTAGGGAGACATTCTTGGCTTCAGTAAATGGAAGAGAGGTTCAACCTAACTTTGAAAGGTTGTGGCATGATTGTTTAGACGAAGAAAGTAGGATCCAAAGTAGATTCGGGCCTCCACCTGATAAGAATCATGTTCTAGTCGTCAAAACAAAGAAAGTAAAGAATCCTCCACCACACAAGGACAATAGTAAGGAACCTCGAGGTAAGTATTTTTTTAAATCAAAGGTTTAGTGTTATAACTGTGGTAAGCTTGGGAGTGTAGAAAATCATCTAATAAGAATTGGCATAGAAAGAAACATCATGCTTCAATTGCTACAAAAGAAGAGCAGCCTCAACAAAATAGGTCAAGGGTTGAGACCAATAATCTAGATCAAGGAAAATAGTATTACTTGGCTTCAACACTTTCAAGTTCCATCCCCAACCTATCAAATTCCTAGTGGATAAACAGTGGAGCCACCAAGCATATGACTGGATTCAAGAAGACCCTGGCAACTTTCGAGGCCAAGAAGTTCCACAAGAAAGTGGAACCTGGAGATGGAAGTACCTTTGACATTAAAGGGGTTGGTTCAATTGACATACAACTTGATTAAGGTACGTTGATTAATGTTGAGGAAATTTTATATGTTCCTGGTCTAAAGAAGAATGCTATTTCAGTGACAGTTTTAGAAGACGAAGGGTTGGAACACATCAAGATGAGTTGTCACCATGTAATGGTGCAGTATGTTATTGATGTGCTGAGAATGCCTCTCTTGCTGAGAGGGAGTGTTAAAGTTAGTGCAGTTGTGAGACCCATTCTCAGCGAGGATGTTATCCTAGTCATTTAACTAGGGCAGAGTAAGACCCTAGAAGGTACCCTAGGGCCCCAGTAGTCTCCTGGGGTTCTTGGTCTGGAACCAAGCAGGTTGATGCCATTGCAAAGCCCCTAGCATGTGGCTAGGGCCCCTATGTGCCTCTAGGGTATTCTGGTCTGGGACCAGGGAGGCGATGTCCAAGTAGATCCTGCAGGAAGAGGCAAAGACATATTCTGGTCTAGGACCAGGGACACGATGTCCAAGTAAGTCCTGCAGGTAGTTGATCAACTTTCAGTTTGAAACTAAAGCTCAGCTTAGTAATGAGGACCATTCTCCAGGAGAATGGAGGACTCGGTTAGGGTCCAGGGGTTGATCAACATGATTCAGTCCGAGACTGAAACCTAGCCTAGGGCTGAAAGTCATTCTTTAAGAATGGAAGATAATGATGTGTGATGTCCCCTCTCTTAATCGATTATTGCTAGGTTGCTTCTCAAGGGATTGGGCACCCCTTGATGATGTCACTAACACCTAACATTGGGAGTGGGCAGAAAGTTTAAAGTGTGGCTTAAATCGATCGTGGAGATGAAAGATGGATAAGATCGGTGGCGGAGACGGGGTTCGCTGGGAGAACATGCACGACAAATAATAAGTTGAGGATCACCGAAACTATTAAATATCACCCTTGATCAACGATCAGTATAGCAGATGGACGAGATCAATGGTTGTTAGGTGATCCGCTTGGAGAAACTGCGCACTAATTTGAAAATTGTGGGGCAGCGAAAAATAAAGGTGCTGGTTAAATGATGATCAAAATCAACGGTGTGTGATGAAGGTCGGGTTAATCTATGATGGCTAGATGATCCGCTAAGGGAAAATGCACGGAAGATAGACAAGGTGTTTTGCAGCGGAATAAGGAAAGGTTAAAGTTAAAAGATGATCAAGATCAACGGTTCAAGTGAGAGGTAGATTAAATCTATGGTTAAAAAGAGATCCGCTCTTGTGATATGCATGGGGATTAAAGGAGCATTCCACCAATGGAAAATAAATCACTTTCCTAGATTCCAAAACCACTATTTCAAGAATATTATAAAAGGGAGGAGCACATGTTCAAGGATTATTTCGTGTTCAAGGATTATTTGTCATTTTGTGCATTGGGTGGGAGAAGAAGCATCTCTGCGTGGACATGGCCAAGTCATACAACTATCTTTCCAGCCGTCAAATTGCCAGGTAGGCCACGTTTTCACCCTCCTATTAGTATTTCAAAATGGGTAGCGAAGGTGAAGTTGAGATATAAGCTTTAGAGCTTTAGAACTTGGATGAAGTTTTTGAAGGTAGAGATTGTATATTCGATAGTGTTTTGTCTTTTGGCCCGGTTCACCAACTGAAAACCAAACTAGAAGCTTTTAAGGACCAGTGCACTGACCTACACGGCGTATTCCAGTCCCATTTTAATTATTTCTGCCCTAACCAAACCCTAAATTTCCCAGATTTCATTGACTGGTGTGCATCAAATTACTCCTCCTTTGAGAGAGTAATCATGGACTCTGCTAAAACCAAAATCTTATGCCTTGTAAATGCCCTTGTTGTCCGAGATTCTCGTACCGTCTCGCCTTCATTCATCCAGAGTCGAGAGGAATTTATAGAAGAAGACCTAATTCAGTCATTCAGGCATGCAACCAATGAAGAAAAACAACCCTTTTTCTCCAAATGTTTTAGATATGCTATATCCCTTGCTAACCGACCTTTTCCCCTAGATGTCAACTTGTTTAATGAAGAAACTAAATTGGTTATTTCAATGTTGAGTCAATTCTTAGGTCTAAATACCGACAAGTTTGTCCCTGAACTATTAATGAGTCTGTTATTCAAAATCAGTGTGAGTCAGTTTGAGTCTCAGTCCCCTCAACATCTTTGTCTTAAATTTGATGAATTCCTAGCTGAAAGCATTCACTCTCAGCTAGTGAATTTCCACAATACCAAGCACTTCAGGTTTTAGTCATACCTGATCAGAATGCTCCTGATTTTCAATGAAGAAAATTTGCAACTCCCAGAGATGGTACTTACAACAGAGATTAGTAGTGACTTTTTCAAATACATGAACCTATTGATGTGAGAGGTTTATAAAGTATTCTTTTTGAACAAATTGCCTAGAGTGTTACCAGAGATGAAGGAGACTTTGCAGTTTGCTCTTGATAGGAAAATAAGGGACTGGTTTCTGTTAGAAGAATATACTATCATTAGGGTATATGGCGTTAACCATGAACCTTATATTTTGCTAGCATTCTTGACCCCCAGAGTATTTGCCTTGGAGTTTATAAGACATAAGTTAATTGTGGAGAATGAACATTTTATCAGTTTTAAGAAGGCTTTAGAGATTAAGTTTCCATGGGTGGTTGGGCCATTCTTTATAAAAAGTAAAGATGCACTTCATGTAGTTGAAACTCCGCTACATGAGATGAATATCAAGAAAGCTTTTGCAGTCAATTATGACCCACACCATGCTATTTCACAAAGGAGGCAACTGAACAAGAACAAGGTATTTTAGCATCAGGAAGTAGAAGGACTAGTTGAAAAACTATTTGGATGGATTATCCAGCACAGATGGAGGATGCAGAGGTTTTATAAGAAAATCCATTGGCTATAATAGAATCAACAGAAATAATAACTCCTGTCACAAGCAAAGTGGAAATGGCAGGTAAGAGAACTCATTCAAAAGCCATGGATACATAGGAAGAAGAAAGTTCATGAATGTCTAAAAGACAAAAGACCGAGTCTGAGGGAGAATTTGTAGAGGTAACTAAAAATAAGAAAGAAAAAGGAAAGGTCAAAGGCCCAGCCTTTGAAATACAAGAGTATGAGTTTTTAGAGGTATAAGAATCATCAAGTGAAAAATTTAAATCCAAAGCTAATTTGTATGACAGGTATAACAAAGATAAGAAAATATCTTAAAAGGAATCCACAAAATTATATTTAGAAGTCAGGAATATATCAAGTAAGGAGGTCTCATTGGTCATTGTTAAAGACCATACTAGAAACACTTTGAATTTAGTAGTTGCTACCAAGAACAGGATAACTAAGATGAGATTGAATTTGAAGGCCATCCCAGTGCCTGATATGATTCACTTGCATAAACAGACTAGGGAGGTTATTTACAGTGATTTGATGAAAGCTAACTTAAAGGTATCCAAATTGCAATCCACACAGACCAAAATAGAAAATCAACTGAGGCAGGAGAAGGTGGAGAACAAAGTGCACTAGCAACAAATAAAGAAGCTTCAGGGAGATTTACTGGCCATAGACAGTGAAGCAAATAAAGGAGAGGTGACACAGAAGATATTGGCTGAAAAGGAAAATACAATTCAGTTGTTGAAAATCCCCGTAACACAGTTAATTCAGGGTTCTGAATTAATTGAATTAGAAAAAGAAAAAGAAGTGCTAACCCAAGAGCTGAGTGATAGTAGGGCAAAGCTATTGAAGCTTGCTGAATAGAAAAATAAATGGGAAAAAGAGAAGTCTTTTGATTGCAAAGATTGATGTTTTGAATGAAAATCAATTGATTTTAGAAAAGGAGAAAGAAGATAAAAACAAAGAAGATGAGGTACAAATAATCCAACCTACTGTAGATACAAATACAAAATCCATTGTACAGGCTATGTCCTAAGTGAGTCTAAGGGACTTAGAAATTGCTGGGTTAAAATGTCAGAATCAAAATTTGGCTGATGTAGTCATGAAGAAAGAAGAGGAAAGGAAAGCATTGGAGAACAAAAATAAAGAGTTGTTGGATAAATATGAGAAATTAGTAAAGCAATTGTCTAGACAATTACCAATGCAGGGGGCTAGACATCTCATCTGGGATATGATAATTGCAGAAGCTATTAAGATCGGGCCTTATTTAAATTATATTCAGGAGAGAGAGATGGTAGTAAATGCTGCTAAATAGAGTTGTACAACAGTGAAAGAGGCCTTGACCAAGAAGCCAGTGGACACAACCAAAAACACAATTAATTTCTTAAATACTTTGTTTGAAGAATATTTGAGGACAATGGGTATCAAGGACAAAATTACAACGATCACTTGGGCTAGAAAAGTGGTAGGGAAACATCAGCCCATAGAAACTGTGTAGGCCAAGATTGATATAATGCAGCATCGATTAAAGATTTTCAAAGGCTTATTTGTGTCCCTTTTTCAGAAAGGTTTGCCTTTCTTTTAGGAAGAAGATGTCAAACTTTTATCTCAGTCAGAGTATCAGGCATTATTGGTCAGATGTAGATTGGATCACAGGAAATTTAAAGATATGAACCAATCTCTATCAGGGAAAATTGTAATTGACAAATTAGCAGTGGATTTTGAGATGATTAATACTTTCAAGATAGTTTGTACCCAGCTGCCACCTATTTCATATGTAGATCACATGGAATTGACAGTGTTGGCGAAAGAAATGGCGAAGTTGGAGCCGCCATATGTGGACCAATGGAAAACAATAGAGAATTTTGGCAGAACAAAGTATAAATTGCATCAATGAAGAGTTTATTTGTAAAACTCGAGGAATTTTGAAGACAAGTTTTATTTTGAATAATGTCATAAATTTTTGAGTAGTTAGTTTGTTAGGAGTCAAGTGACAAGTGTAATAAGGTAGTTACATTCGCCTATTTTTAGTATGTAAGCAGTTATCAGCTCAAGGAGGTTTTCTACCAGAGATTCTTATGTTATTTATTTTATAGTCTGTACTTTCTTTCCTTCATGTGAATGTGTTTCCTGTTATCCTTTCCATTTTGTTATATTTTCATGCTTGATTAAGTGTATATTGGATCAGAATTCATACTCTTATGCTCTAATTCTTTGATTTCAAGCATTCACAAGCTTTTTCCACTAAAGTTAATATTAGATTCATCTTTAGATGCTCATATTAATGGACTGTTTCTTATTCTTCCTCATCACCAGACAACCAAAATTTTGATTGTAAAAGAGTAACTACCTTGCCTATGTTAAGAAATCCGTTGCAAAACACTGCTATTAATTGTTTTTCATATTTGACTCCATGCCCAGTGGCCATCTGTTTCAACCATTGTTATTATTAAATTTCATTTCTTTCAAAGATATCTGGCCTTTGTTTTTAACTATCGAGAGATCCCTCTCTGGAAGGAAAGAAGCCAACTTTCCTCCTAAAGATTGGTTTTTTTGTTACCTTGGGATTATCCTCTCACAACCAAGGGTAAATTCCGAGTGATAACACCACCTCCTCATCAAAAGTCACATTCATTTTAGTTGCTCCCTTTATCACAAAAGCCATCCTACTACTTGATTTGAAGCCTAAGCTGAAAGCCATGCTCCTAGAAGCTACTCGCTTCAGAGCATCTTGCTTTCTCTTGAACACTGAACATCATCGTGATCTACACCATGTCACAAGGTTCGGGTTTGTGCTCGGGTTCAACGACCTCTAGGTTCGTTTCGGGTTCAAATTTTTCGAGAAGGTTCGACATAGGTTCGTCTATATACATTCTTCAAAAAAAAGAATATATATATATATATGCCAATTTCCAGATATAAAATTTACATATTAATATAATTTAATAAACATTATAAACATATTCAATTCACATATGTATGTTATAAAAATATTTAATACACATATACGTTATAATCATATTAATATAATTTAATAAACATTATAAACACGTTCAATTCACATAGATATATATTAAAAATATTTACCATGTTATAATATATTAACCTAACACGTCAACACTAAAACGGTTCAAAAGTGACAGCCTCACATAGATATATATTAAAAATATTTACCATGTTATAATATTTTAACCCAACACGTCAACACTAAACGGTTCAGAAGTTACAGCCTGTCGAATGTGTGAGATAGCTATGGTCACTAAAACAGTTCAGAAGTTACAGCCCGTCGAATGTGTGAGATAGCTATGGTCATTCTCGCTGTTTCCAGAAGCATTGGCATCAGCTCACTGCATATGTGTGGTAATGATACCTCGACCCTCAGATGTGTGGTAATGATAAAGGAAAGAGGCCTAAAGTAGATAGAAAGACGCGACTTCCGGAAGTAGAGCCCCTGCGCGAGGGAGGAGATAATAGACTCGAGGGTAGAACCAGTTATAGGCGAACCTCGAGGGCAGAACTGGTTACAGGCGAACCTCACAGCCGAAAATGGAAAATTCGAAACCCGTGTATACCTGGCGAATTCGAAATTGACGTATAGCTTGCGAATTTAATGTCGAACCTCAACGAATTCCAATTTTTTTTGAGGTTCGCCGAATTTTGAACCTCCAAGTTTGAATTTGGCGAACCTTGTGACATAGGATCTACATATCCATCATTCCTCATTCAAAACAAGTCTCATCATCCTCCTCTTGTAGGTCATAGCATATGGTCTTTTCCTACAAGTCAAATTTAGTCACATAGTTAGCAACATTGCATAATCATGAAATTCAATCAAATTGTATTGAAATTTTGATGCACTAGTTCACACAGTTATGTAAGCATCAATGCTTCAGCACAACATCCGTCCATATCTCATGGAATGTTATGCAACATTATAGGCTACTTACTCAATCATAGACATAACATGCACTGCATGCTGCTTGTCAATCTCAGTCATATAAAAGAAAACTATATCATATGCTCATCATGCTATACTATAATAGACTTTCTAATTCTAGGAATACAAATCGGCATACAACTGTTTAGATCTGATCTACAAGAGCAATTGATAATCCAAATACTTATTTTTTGTTGCTTGTGGGCTTCCTCTTGATCTCTACCTCCTTGCAGAAATCACGAGAGTCCTCTGACCTTTATCTTCTTTCTTGTTGGAAGCCCATTGAATAAATTGCAACCTGGATATTCATACATCACCAATGACAATCACATCATCTAGATAATACAATCATTGGTGCACACATGGTGTACTAGAGGAAGTACTCCTTTCGACAATCTTTTGTACTTTCCTCATAATTCCTTGACCTCTCCCGTGGAGTATCTTCATCAACATTAGTGTCTGAAATAGAACCTGAGAGAGTAGTAACAAGAAAGTAATCTTTTCGAATTTTCTTCTTCTTGTTGATTCTTCTTTTTTGGTGCATGCTTCTCTTTAGTTGTAGGGGCCTCATGCTTGTCTTTTCCTTTCTTCCAGTATTTTGCAGCAAAGTGACCTAACTTGCCACAATTGAAGCATTTGAGCTTTTGGATTTATCCTTCTTGATCTTTGGATTTTGGACTGACTTGATGCCTTTCTTGCCCTTGTTCCAATTTCCTCTTTTCTTTCCAATTCTGGATGCAAGAGCTAGTTCTTCTTCCTTTCCCTTTGAGGTAGAGGCAAGCTCCCTTGTTTCCTCTTGGATACTTTCTTACCAAAATTGATCAAAAGTAGGTAACTGACCACAAGCACATATCCCTTTCATAAATGGATTCCAATCTGAAGGAAGTCCACCCACAAATGTCAACACAAGAGATCTTTGTCAGGGACACTTTAATCAACAACTGCTAGCTGATCGTTGATCTGAGCAATCTTCAAGAAATAAGAAGAAACTGAATCATCCTTTGAGAACTTCACCTCACGAAGTTGATCTTTTAGGGCCAAAATTCTGCTAGGATTACCATTCTCATATAGATTCTTCAAGGCATCATACATCTTCTTAGCAGTGTCCTGGCTTGCAATAAGAGGTACAAGATGATCTTTCATTGAGTCCATCAAAATCCTCATGGTTGTGGCATCATTCTTCTTGAATCTTGTTTTCTCTCAAGCTCCCTTTGGCTCTAGAATATTTTTGAGTATATGATCCTTGAGATCATGTTCATTTAGGAGCATGATCAACCTACTCTTCCAAGATTGAAAGTTTGAAACTCCTTCCAATCTGTCTTCTACTCTTGAGTCCAACAACCATCTTGACCGAAGATCTGAAATCTGCTGCAAAAACCCTAGCAAGAGCTAGCTCAAAAATGATATTTTGAATTTGGAAAATCTGATTCCACATAGAGATGCACCCTCCTAGGGCGAGTTGAGTAACCCTCCTTTTTTTCATAATTTGTGGACAAACAACTCAAAATCGAAAACCCTCATTTCTTAGTTCCAGCAAAAATTAGGTCAAAATTGAAACTTCACCAATATAGATTTTGCCTCCACAGAAAAGCGCCCCCTACTAGGTCGAGTTTTCCAAGAACTCTTTTCAACCAAATCTATGGAGAGAAGGGGCCAAACCTAGATGCCCTAATTTTTGACAATGGTCTCTTTCAGCACTGCTCTGATACCATGTTAGATTTTTAAGATAGCAATATAATTTTTATCTCTTTCAACTTTAATTGCAATATATACAAGTAAGGATCATTGAAAGAATAACCATGCATAAAAACACAAGAACACAAAGAATTTATCATGGGAAACCACAAGGGAGAAAACCCAACAATCTTCTCTTACTCAGAGATATTATTTCAAGATACAATAATACATCCAGATACAAGCGTCATCATATAGACAAGCTCTAGACAAACCCTAGAGCCAAAGGAGAAAACTCTCCAACAATAGCAAACCAAAAAAAGTCTTCTACAACCCATAAATAGTCTTCTTCTTCACTTGAGCGTACTTCTCCTTGAACTTGAGCGAATTGCTTGATTTTGTTGTGTCTCCAAATGAGGAGGGCGGCTCCTCTATTTATACTTGATTTCTGTTTTATCTTTTACTTGAGTTGGGGCTGACTTGTACAATTGTTAGTGCCGACTTGACTTTTGTTGGCATCATAATTATTATTATTTATTTCTTTGCTGGACTGACCTTGCTAGTGAGGATAGCTCACGTAGCTACAAACATTAACAGTTAGAGCCTTTTAAGTTTGGATAATTGCCAAGTGCATTATTCCTTTTGCTGGCCTTCTTCATCAGAAAGGGGAACCCTTTGGCAATAAATGGATGATTTGATATTAGGAAGGAAGGTGTGGGATGTGTGATTAGTCTAACACACTTATGTTTTATGGAAAAGATGATGTTAAGCAACCTTTAATGGGGCAATTAATCTGGTCCATTTGCGAAGACTAGCTTTCAGACCAAAGTCGGTGATATGCCTCTCCATCAAGTGGATATTTTTAGGTAAGATGTAGATTCTCGATTTCGAAGCCCAAGCAGACATGCTTTACCTACTTGCCTATGTAGGAAGCAGTGTTTTAAAAACCAGCCAAATCAGAACCAGAATTGGTCAGTTTGAGTGTTTCACCGCTTGGGGACCCTGAGTTGGGTTGTGAATCGGTTCAACTTGCTGGTTTAATCTTATGTATGTTTTACTAAACAGAATTGTCAACAGATTCTGATCCAAGTTTGGTCTGACCCTCGATTGATTCTGAGTCCAAGTCTGGTTTTTAAAACATTGGTAGGAAAGGGTGTACATGTGAAACTGCCCTTTGGTTTAACAATTTATTATTCTTGATTTACAATGATACTATTTAGTGACAAAATGTTTTTTTTCCCTCAAGTATACTGTATTTTGTTGAAAAGTAGCACTTGAAGAGTATCCAATTCAACAAAGACAATGGTTTGATGGATTTGCATAGTTGTTTGTTGACCCCCATTGACATAAAATAAATTGTCATGATCAATGGATCATCGTGATAAATTTCATGCATAAACATGATTGTTATGTATATCTTTGTTAGACAATAAAATTGAAAATCAATTGATAATGTAACAAAATTTTGATTAGGGCAACTATCCAGATGATTCATTGCCAAGTTTGACTAGAAGAATCATTGATTGACATCCAAGCTGAGATCAAGTGAAGCAGCTAGATACAACATCTGTGCAAAGAAGTGTTCCCACCTCTTCATACAAACCTTGTTGTCTTTTTCAACATTGTCCATGCGCCTTAGACCACCAATGTCTAGCTGCCAGATTCCTGTCTATGATATCAATCTTCATCTTTGACTAAACTCTGTCTCTGGTTATTGAGATAGGGTCCAACTTGCATTAGTAGCCATTCTTCTTGTTGCATTTGTAGAGCATTGTGCTTACTCATTTTTCTAGATTATTTTTCTGATTCATTTGTAGAGCACTGTGCTTCCTCATTTTTTTAGATTATTTATCTAATTCTACCCTAAGTCACAAGATTTGCTGAACCTGAAGTTTAAGATTTGAATTTGAATGAGCTTCAATGGTGAAGATAAAATTTGCCAAACTTTTTTACAAATAAGATACATCAATTCCCGTTAAATTCATTGATTACCCCATATAAAATATAAGTCGTGTAGCTGAAATCTGAGAGCCCAGCCACCATTTTTTACTGTGTTTCCTGGGACTTTTCAAATATATGCCCTCGATGGATGCGTGCATGGTTTTGTAGAGTCTGTGCTTTGTGTTTGTCCCATCCATCACCTGTGGACTCCATTCCTGTAGAGTCTCTCCCCTTCTTGAATTCTCTTACTGCAACAAACATGGTTATTTAACAGGTTATTCATAGCACTGAATGACCTCTGAAGAATATTCCACATACACAGGGACCGTTTTTTTTGGAGTTTGTACTAAGCATAAGATCCGTCCTGCACTTCCCGCACATGAACTTAAAATGCTAACTAAGCTCTTATTGTGATATAACTATAACTTAAAGAACTTAAGTTATATTCTCTTATATTGTATATCTAATCTACTGTTATATTATTTATTTATATAATATATATCCAATTTACTAGTATAGTATTTATGTTATAAAGTATATGTCAAGTATATATTTATATATTTGAATATATATAGAATATGTTGTTTATATATAATGTATTTATTTATTTTTATATATAGACGAATTTAATGTAGAATTTTATTCGACTCTCATCAAAAAATTTGGACTTGAATTGAATTTCATTGTTGTCAAACTCGAATTCGAACACGAATCATGTGACTTAGATTCTACCACGGCCACCTTGATTATCTCTCAGCATTTATTGGTTTACTACTTTGAAAGCAATTCTGTCTTCCTCAGTCTTCATAAAACAAACTCAATGACAGGTCGATGACTAGTGGATATTCTGTTTAAAAAGAGTGGAAGCTACGTAAGCGCTATCTGTGGCTTAGAATGTTTCAAGTCCTTACAATCAGATGATTCTCACCTCTCCATGACTGGTTGTCTGCCCAACTAAACAATTTTTAATACCATGATTGGCCTTCCTTGGAGACCAAGACAGGCATGCCAAGTTGCCAACCTCTTCCATCCTCTTCAGGTCATAGATAGTGACTGATTTTTCCATGACAATATCTCAGCTAAGGGCTTTGTGTGAACTCTACCTTTGCCTCTCTTATCCCTCTTCTGCTCCGTCATAATCTTCGACTTCAAAGCCCAGACCAAAACAAACAGAACTGCAAAATGTTGTAAATTTCCAGACTTCCAATAGAGAATGAGCAGGGCCTTACATGCATTGTTTCTTTCATACTTCTAGAGCCACCAGGTTGTTGTAGTTTCTCCCTGGGGGGTGGAAGATCAGTGTGAAAGGCCATTAATGCACGCTGTGCTCTGCCAGATTTTCAAGTTCCTATACTCTATCATTATGAATTGGTTTGGAATTATTATGGGCCAGGTTGGGGGGTTGGGGGATCATATTAATTAGAATCAAAACGAGTGCTAGGTGGTAGACTGGTAGTGCCCAATTGCCCCTTTTTCTAGGTAGCTACAACTCTGCCATTCTGTCAATGGTTCAGAGGTTCTTCGTTCTACTGGCTCAACATTTGCATTCTAAGATCAGTATTAAAGGCTATTGATGGCAGCCGTGCTCTGCCAAATCTATCTTCAAATTCCCATACCTGATCATTAAGGAATGGTCTGGAATTATTATGGGTTTGGGGGGCCAGATCACATTAATCAGAATGAAAATAAGGCATAGGTGGTTGCCCCTTGTTGCCCCTTTTTCCTAGGGAAGTAAAACTTTGGCATTCTGTATATGTTTCAGATATTCTTGGTTCCACTGGCTCAACACAAATTGGGGGGTCAGATCACATCAATTAGAATCAAAATACGGCATAGGTGGTTGCCCCTTTTTCCTAGGTAAGTAAAACTTTGGCATTCTGTATATGTTTCAGATATTCTTGGTTCCACTGGCTCAACACAAATTCTAAGATCATCAACTTTTCCCTTTAGCACTTGTTTGGCAAGTCAGTTAGCAACCTTGCTGGTTGCCCTCCTGTCATGGCAGGACTCTAGATCTAAGTTGCCAGAAAACGTGGGTACGGGGACGGGTACGGGGACGGGGACGGGGACGGGGACGCCACTTTTTGAAACAGGGTACTTCGGTACGTCGGGGGCACTATATATATATATGTATATATTTATATATGTGTGTGCGCGTGTGTGTGTCAAAATTTATAAAAATAAAACATTTCACACTCACATCATACATGCATATTTGATATTTCTAAATTCAATGATTCATATGAACATTCGCATTGAAAATTTCAACA
>LPNX011137733.1:33966-140787 GCA_001517045.1 Pseudotsuga menziesii
CTAGATCTATCCTATTGTGAGAGACACTCCAAAATCTATTTTCTTTGGGCCTCAAGCTTTGATCATGGTGAACTTGCATAAGCCTGATTACTATTTGAGAATCTGCTTTGACCAACACTATTGGGCTCTACTTGTGCTTTCTCCATATAAATTGTTTGGATTTCCCCATTGCCATTCCTTATTGCTTTTCCTGGGTTTCCCCTCCATCAAAATTTGATTTGAACAGTCCACCCTGAGGGGTTCTTATTGGACTTCCAGGGGACTAGTAGACTGTATGCTGTCCTTGATCAGGAAATGTTGCAGTGCTATCTCAAGCCATGGATATTTAGAGAAATATGTAGAAGATGTCAATCCAGATAAATAATATATTGATACGACGAAATCAGCATTGTGAAATTTTGGTTTGAGATACATGCGAGACAAATACAGAATATTGCAAGATCATTATTAGAACTCTTATACCTTCTGACCCAAAGCAACTCGAGAGGCGGCAAGCCATGTTGTGTAGCTGATATAAAAATATGAAAAATACATAATAATAACAAATGCATCACAATAATACTGATGGTTGATTATAAGTCACGGTGAGAAGTTGAGTCTATTATATTGCATGTATATCTAAGTATTTATTCTATCATATTGTTGTTGTCCTTCCATCTTTTATTATAAGTATATTTGTCTTATATGGGCTATCTGCCTAATATCTTGATGATCTACTATTTGCCATTTTTAATATGGATTACAGCAACCTTAATCTGGTATGCTGACTTCCTTCTTAGAAGGTTTTATAGGGTTATGATAAAAGGTGATTGCCCATAAAAGACAAATAACAATGAGGTAATACCGAGTCGAAGTTCTCATTAGTGTCTCTTTCTTTGACCATATCTCCATCTTCGTGGACACTAGTTGTAGTGTAGAAAGATTGCATCATTGCTTAGCAAGCAACTTCCATAAAACTCAGAACTAATTGTGGCTTGAGATTTGTAGCAAAACATTTTTTTTGTTTTTGGAATACGGATGGTAGACTTGTTGGATAGAGTAGTGGAACAAAGACATTTCCAAAACATCTTTCTCAAGGGTGTTGGAAGTAAATAGGTACACTAAGGAGCAAGCAGATAGAAAAGTTGTCCAACAGTTTGCTTGGCTCAAGGAAAATAGAAGATCTCCTGAGGAACATCTCTGAGTGGATTTTATAAAACTTACTCATGCTATGAAAATACTTGATTTTTTAGCACCTCGTTATAGAATTCAGACAAGTAAATAATCGCTTCTCAACAAGTGATTGCAAATGCATTTGCGTCTGAATCTATGTTGTTTTTAAGATTTAGAGCCTATAGCAGGTTTATTATTTGTTTGAAAAAGGATTTGATTTTGCATTTACTGAGTACTTCAAAAAGATGATTGTTTTTGCAAAATATTAGTTTTTTTTAAAATTCTGGAATCCCAACATAACTCAGGATTGTGCTGGCTTTTTGTCTTCTTTTGGAATCTAAAAACGCCCAACTTCCAAGATGCATCCAAGTGCCTTCAAGCTTGGACCCTTGTGTCCATGCATTGTGCACAAAACCTGCTGAAGAACTATTAGTTATTATTAGCGATAGATTGAGATTATACAGATAAGCATGTATTGGTCAGCCGCCTCGTTCATCATTAGAGTTAACCACAACTAAATTTAGCAATGGTCTTCTTGGATGGAGAGAAGTTTTCTATTCACATAGCAAAGGTCAATGTTTTATGGGCATGTTAACACAGGCGCCGGAAAAAATCCAGCCTCAGAATTTTTTAATCATGTCAAGTTTGTGGTATGTGTTGCTGGTTTGTTTGCCTTTTTGGTGGAAAAATGTTCTCATTATATACACACTACATTTACAGTAGATTTATAAAATGCTGCAAGCCTCGCGGGTTCTGGTCAGGGAGTCTACAAGGGGGTAGCTATTCTATAGAGAGTCATTAAGAAGATTTGCTGCTTTTCATTTTCTTTGCCTAAAAAATTTGCTACATAAAACTCTTTCCTAAACATAACAAAAGGCTTACTAGATTTTTATCCTGTGCCTTTTGGCCTTGGTTCTGTAAACACAAGGTAAACCTTGATCAGTGATATGTCATTGCTTACTGCTTGTGGGGGGCCGATTGCTGCTAAGCTGGTGGGGGGCCGATTGCTGCTAAGCTGGCCTGGGGTATTACTGTTGCTGGCCTTCATCTGGATCCTCATTGGCAGTCAGTTGCTTTGGCCCATCTTCTTGTAGAGTATGGGAGGTAATCTCCATCTTCAAGCTTGCAAAGTCTGTTGCTGTAAAAGACATTATTGCATGAAGGCTTTCTCCTCATTAATACATTGTTAGATTTCCTGGGTATATTTTTTAGTTCTGAGACTGCATCTGGCTCTTTGCAGTCTCTGCTGTCACTGCTTCTATGACATGTGAGGGATTTCAAGACTGCCTCCTGATTAAGTGCAGTCTAAAGCTTGCCAGTGTTTGCATGACCTCATGTTGAGATCTCCTGCCAGAATGAATACAGTCCTTCTGTCTGACTTTTCCACCATCCCTGCTTCTTCAGCATCTGTCTGAGTCCGAGTCCAGTGCTATCCTCAGGCTTTCCTATTGTATCCATTGATTTAGAATCTTCAGGCTTTCCCTTCAGATGTGATAGTTCACTCCTTATCAACTTTATCTGGGGTTGATTGCTGTTAAGCTGGTTACTGGGTATTGCTGTTGATGGCCTTTTTCTGGATCCTCTTTGGCAGTCAACTGATTCATCCACATCTTCGTGTCAAGTATGGGAGACAGTCACCATCTTCAAGGTTGCAAATTCAGTTGTTGTAAGAGACATTATTACATGAAACTTTTGCTCATTAGATTTCCTGAGTAGCTTTTCGTAGTTCTTGAAGTTGGTGGTCTCTCACTTTGCAGGCTCTGCTGTTACTATTTCAATGACTTGTTTGAGGGCCTTTAGGACTGCATCACAATATTCTTATTTGTATTGATTAAGTGCAGTCTAAAGCCTCCCAAGGTTTGCTTGACCTCGAGGTTGAGGTCTCCTGCCAGCGTGAATGCAGTCCTGTCCATCTTTCCCTTGATCCTTGCTTCTTCAACATGCGTCTCTGGGTTTGAGTCTGATGCCATCCTCTGGCTGTTGATATGGGTGGGGATTGATTCAGCATATTTAAGCTTGCTTCAGATATGATTGCATGCTCACCATGTTTCTGGATTCTCTTGAGCCTAGCTGCATTAAGCAATGATCTCCTTTTGTGAGAACACCCTTATCAGGGCTCTTCTTATGCGGAAGGTTTCCCTGAGTTCCTGGCTTTCATGGTGCTGGTAACTGATAAGTAGTTACTAGTAGGTAGGATGTCAAGAAGAAGAGGCTGGGAGAATCTTGGTATATAAATATTGTGGGGAATGAAATAGGAAGGAGAGAGATAGGTGGGATTAAAAGGGGGAGGCATGCAAGTAAGAGTAACCCATAATGCAGGCAAGGGTAAAATGGTTCTAAGATTGGGAGTTAATGTAGCACATCTTTTTGATGGCTGTGGGACCAGTAGCAATATAATATGAAATGTGAAGGGGCAATTGCTATTAATGTGTGCTGAGGAGCTTTTATGCATGGGAACTGGATCATGGAGGAAGTCAGGGATCAACAAAATAAGTAGCTGATGAGTTTAGGCCACCGGTTAAGAATGGTGAATAAATGCATTATGCATTGGGGGGTGGAGATTAAGAGCTTAAATACGAGGGTTAGTTGAAGGCAATGTTATCAGAACCCAACCGATTTTGAAAAAAACTCCCGGTTGGACCGGTTTACAAGCTTCACCGAGTCAAATCACGCACTCAAACCGTTTTTGGCCGGTTCCATACGAAATTGGCTAGTTTCAAGGATGAATCGACCGGTTCTGTACAAAGCCGCTCGGTTTTCTCCAAACTGTCTGGTTCAGTACAAAACCAGTCGGTTCTGTACAAAAACGCCAAGGACGCCCAAAAACAGCTAATTTCAAATTCTTTCAATGAAATAGAAAAATAGGGTCCATGTGTGAGTTGTTTAATTGACCCACGACCCTTCTAATGTTATAAAAGGAGGCTCCCACCCTCCATATCAATCACATTTAATTGTGGATGTACTTGGGCCCTCTTCCACAACAAGAGGATGTGAACATTGATGTTGCAGTTAGACAAGTGCCTTCAGGCCTAGGGGAGTCGAGCCATGCTCATGTTGAGGATGTAGAAGATGACTCTAAGTCTGAGCATGATGACTTAGATAATTCTGATATATGATTAGAATCATTAGATTGTAGATTCTAGAGTCTAGACTGCAGTCATATGCTGATATTTTGACTTTAGAGGCCATTTATAACCTCTTTGTTGATGTATTTTTCTTCAATTATGTATTTGCAATCAATGTTATTTTGGTTTTATACGGTCTTACTTGCTATATACATGAGAAACTTGACATATTTGTGTATATTGCTTTGAATTCACATGGATGCACATGGATATATATGTATTTTTTAAAAATATGAATATTTTATGTATTTTTGCTCCACTGGTTTTTTGATCTGGTTTGTTTCCCGGTTTTTGTCCGGTTCCGGTTCCCAGGATCGGTCGGTCGGTTCGACCACCGGTTCGGTTCTGATAACACTGGTTGAAGGTAACTGGTGTGTCCTAACTTTGGTCATTCTTTTGAGGTCTTCCAAATGGATTGGTAAATAAATGTGTTAAGCATTTGTGGGGTGGGAGAAGGTGGTTGTGGAGTAACAAGAGCTAAAACACGAGGGTTAAAGGTAATTGGGCCATGCTAGCTTTGGTCATTCTTTTGAGGTCTTTCAAATGGGTTTGGTTCTTGTCAGTTATCCAATCAATGAGATTTGTTATCTATGTGAGGTTGCCTAAAAAATCAGTTGGCCAGTTATAGCTCCAGTGTGATTCAACTTTGCAATCCTTGCTCTTCCCTTATTTTTCACCTTGACCTCCTAGTGAAGGCATTTTCTGAACTTTTTCTTGATCAGGAGCTTAATGGAGACACGTGAATCCTCCACTGCTTCCACATATCTTATGACTGAGAGCCTTGGCTTTAGTCTTATCATAACTCTTTATTACCATGTAATTGGAGAATACTGTAGTCACTAGTGGTCCTCCAATAGCTCTCTTGATAATACCTCTACGGTTCGCTTGTCTTGGCTTTCTCCATGAGGCTCCATTTAAATAAAGCTCAGATAATAAATATTAGAACAACTCCATTGTTGGATAGATCTATTTGAACGTGTTAGTGCTCGAGGTTGTTAGAATATTTAGAAATATGCAATAAACATACAACGATAGATTTACTATAAGTAAATCAATAGTGAGAATTTACTCGTATATCAATAGTAAGAATCTTCTATCCATACAAGCACCATATAATCAAAGTCGTAAGCAAGAGACAAGAGAAGATAATGATACACCAGATATATGTGGTAAACCCCGAATGGGGAAACGCCCATGAGAATGTATTGTCTTCTTTTTCTTCAGAAATCCCAATCTTACACTTTATGGCATCCTCACACAAGCATCACATCACTGTTTATCTTCACGTCATGTCATAATGACACAATAATATTATGCATGTGAATGAGCCTCCACCTCTATTATAGAGGTATGGAAGATTTACATCCTAAAACACGTGGGATAAATAGTTTTCCACTTATTTTATACAAGGAATGGCAATAAAAGAGTTTATTACATGATGCATGCGGGATAACTCCATTTTATAATATTAGAGCTATTTATGCCAACAATACCACACAAGTAATCTTTACATATTCCAACACTCTCCCTTAATGATGTCTAGGGAGAAATAATACAAATGAAGTAAGACAACATTACATTAACATCCTCCTTGATGACAACTTCCATAATGCCCCATAAGATGCGAATAGGAACACACTTCGCCTCATGGTGTAGATGAGGATAACAACCGCTCCTCACTGAATCATGAAATTGTACTCGAACCAAGTTTTATGATGAATTATTGCAGAACACCACAATAGTGTACATAAACCATAGATAGCCAATACAACAAAAAATGTGGCATGCAGACAATCATCACAACCGTAACCCAATTGATAGTTGAAAGAACTTTGCGACAAACCTCATAGTGAATATAAAAACCCCAATGGCCTACACATCGAAAATGTGTTGTGCACATGGTCTTCAGAAACCACGCTGAAAGATGCAAAAAAGTCTGCAGTAGACCTCATCATGAATATAAGAACCCCAGATGCTCTATACATCGAAAAGAGCTTTCGATACAGTCTTCATAACCAAAGAACACTACTAAAGATTACATTGTGAATACAAGATCTTAGATGCTCTATCTATCGAAAAATGTGTCTGGCAGATGATCATGAAGTTAATGAAGATAACAATGGCTTCTCACTAATCAAGAAAGTGCGATTGTTATGAAATGAATGACACCATCTTTTACTATAAAGTCATGATGATCTTTTGCTGGACCCATTTTTTGATGGATAGACCTTTTGGGCTATTTTACTCGCAATGTAATCTTCAGTAGAGTTTTTTAGTTATGAAGACTGCAGAATTTTTTTCATCTTTCAGCTTGGTTGTGAAGATTGGCTGAGTGACACATTTTTTACGTGTAGGCCATTGGGGTTTTATATTTGTGATGAGGTTATTGTCGAGTTCTTTCAACTATTAGTTGGGTTATGGTTTTGATGACTCTCTGTTAGTCACATTTTCTGTTGTATTGGTCATCTGAGGTTTCTGTATATTGTTGTGGTGTTATGCAAAAGTTCATTGTACAACTTGGTTTTTGTACAATTTCATGATTCAACAGTAGTGATTGTTCTCTTTGTCAAATCCACAAGGCAAAGTGTGCTCTTATCTGTATCTTATGGGAAAGTCTCGATGTTGTCATCAAGGGGAATTATTAATGTAAACACCTTGCTCCATTTGTATTCTTTCTTCCTAGCCATCATTAAGGGGGATGTTGGAATATGTAATGATGACTTGTGTGGTGTTGTTGGTTGTGTAAAGGCATAAATATTTCTAGTATTATAGAATGGAGTTATTCCATATGCATCATGCAATAAATTCTTGTATTACCAATCTTTATATAAGAGAAGTGGAAAACTATTTATCCCATGTGTTATGTGATGTAAATCTTGCATATATATTAATTATATAATAGAGGCGAAGGAAGTTCATTTTTTCACATGATATTATTGTGTCATTGTGGCATGTAGTGAAGAGGAAGAGTGATGTGATGCTCATGTGAGTGAGGATGCCGTGCATTGTAAGATAGAGATTTCTGAAGAATAAGAAGACAATACCTTCCCTTGGATGTTTTCCCCATTTGGGGTTTTACTACGTATATCTGGTATATCATTTTTTTCTGTCTCTTGTTTACTATGATTATATGTTGCTTGTATGGATAGAAGGCTAGACTAGTATATTCTTGCTATTGATTTACTTGTTTGTAAATTTATTTTGTATGTTTGCTGCATATTTCTCAATATTGTAAAAGTGGTTGGCATAGTCTCTTGGGTATGTTTACTGGATGGATTTGTGAAACCATGAGCACCGATATTGACAAAGCTTGGTGCAACCTTAACCAAATTATGAAGATAAATTTACCAAAAAAACTTGGTTATGAGGACTTCTGTAGAACGATTCTTCCATGTCGTTTTAAAATGCGACTCCATGGGCCAGGTCTTATTTGGGTGGAGGGATTGAAGATGGAAAAGTGGGAAAGCAGTTCTACATCTGTGGCAAAGGACCTTTATGATCTTTGTAATGCATACCTTCTAAGTTGACCTTTATGATATTTGTAATGCATACCTTCTAAGTTGTTTCACGCTTGAACAAAAGCTGGGGGAAGAGGTATAGGGAAGTACATTGGTTAAGGAGGTGTAAGTGTTTTTCGGAATCTCGGTGTTTTTTTGACCATAAAGTATTTGGATGGTTTAGAAGGGCTGGGTTGTCAAGCCTAGTGTTCATGAAGGTCGTTTATCAAATGCTACATGCACGCTGTGGCAACGATGAGATGTTTGAGCACGCCTTTTGGAGGTGTCTGCCTGCCAAGGCCTTTTGTGCATGCTTTTGGGCTGATTTTATGTTTTTATTTTGCCTGGCTTTCGAGGAAAGCTCCTCTCATATGGTGCACATAATTTATGTTTTTTTATTTATTTTGCCTGACTTTTGTGGAAAGGTCCTTTTATTTGGGGCTCAGATGGATGATTCGGGATCAGTGCAAATCTTTATGGTGCATAGTGTGGCCATCTGCTGTTGATTTTCTTGGAAAATATCGGTGTAAGGCCACTTTTCATGAAGAACCAGCCTGTCTTAGCGGTTGGGAGATTGAGGGCTTTTACTTGAGATTTGGCTTTGCTCGTTAAGTCAAATTCAGTGTTTTCCGTAATTGTTGAATCTGTTCTTATTGGGGCATAAACTCGAGATTTGGCTTTGCTCGTTAAGTCAAATTCAGTGTTTTCCGTAATTGTTGAATCTGTTCTTATTGGGGCATAAACTCGTTAATCTAGCTTTTCTGGCATTTTTAAGACGAGAATTTCCTTGTAACTCTGTTGTTACAGCGATGTGACTCTCTTCACTCTTTGATCCATGAAGTGATATATGATGTGTACTGACTTTTTTTAAGGACTAGAATTTCGGTATAACCCTGTTGTTATTTCTGTTTAACTCTCTGAACTCTTTGATCCATGGAGTAAGATATGTTGTGTTTCTTAAAAAGAGGGAGGGGAAAGAGACTATTGCAGGCTTGCATTCATAACTGCTAGCGTACTGACATTTGAATTGTGACTAGTTTTGACCAATTGTCTACCATCACAAGGCTGCACTTCTCTGTACATTGTGATCTATACAAGTTGTCTGAGATGACTTTATAATGAGCATGATTGGTTTACCAACCATAGGCAAGACTCTTACCAGATAATCTCAAGTGCTTGAACTCCCAATGCGCCAGTCTGCTTCTTGGCGACCCCCTTGTCATTCCCTTTTGAGTGTGCGAAATTTAGTGAACCGCTTGTGCATTCCCTTTTGCTTCGTGGTGACCCCCTTGTCATTCCCTTTCGAGTGCATGTGAAATGGGCCATCGTTTGGTTCTCTGTTTCCATGAGTCCGTTCATGTAACATTACACAAGTTAATTATGACTTAGACGATAATTTCAAACGATTCACATTTCTTATCTATTACACAAACTTATTATACAATCATCGATTATGAGAAGATTCTGCTTGGTCTTTGACTTATTGATATTATCAATGATGTAAATTGTTTCTTGGTTGAGTCTGTTTCTACGAGTCTGTACACATCCAAAGCATATAATGCTACTAGTCAATCAGATTTTCATTCATACAACATCCTTTGAAATACTTCAAAGTATTCACAATATCACCTTTTCATCAATTAGACAAACTTAATATACAATCATGGAATTTGATTTTGCTTTGCATTTCACATATTAACTGTGTTTAGGATAACTACATATGCTTGGATTTGATTCAAGTGATATTTGCTTAATACCAAATAAGTAGATAACATAAAATAAATAGAGAAATTGATTACACAAGATGAATATAGGTCCATGGCATTGTGAAATACAATAATATTAATACATTGTGGGAGCACAAAGGTCACTCCTAAAAATTGCCCAAACCATATTTATTTTAAGACTAATCTCTTCACGCAAGAAAATAATGTTGGGAAAAACAAATAATGTTGGGAAAAACAGGAGTGATATATCACCCAAAGCATATTTAATTTACGAGTAATCTCTACGAGTAAGAAAATAATGTTTAGAAATACAAGAGTGATACATGCATTGCAAATGGCTAAAGCAAATGCTCTTAGGTCTCCTTGACCATGTTGCTTGAAGTGGAGATGTTGCTCTCTAATGGGTCATTCACCTTTGTATGTCTCTCAACACTTGAGGCCGAAGGGAAATAAACTGTGATAGAAGATTGTTTAGAGGAAATAGTTTGAGTTAATCTCACCCTCTAAAGGAAGTGGGCTAATATTTAGGATTAGATGTGGAGCACTTTTATTGGAAGGGCGAGCCTTTTCTCAAGGTTTGAGTTGACAACTTTGTAAGTCTTGTCAATGGAGGGACCTATTGGGATCTCTTGGTTTTGGACATTGCGGGCATGGCATTGGCATCATCATGCCTCTAGGTACCATTGTCCACTAGAAGCACAATAAAGAAGGTTATAATCATCCCAATATTCTTTGATCAGAGAGTGGCCAAAGTGTGGCCAAAGTGTGGAACATGGAAGTCCAAGTACCTCTCTCGAGAACAATGCCAAGCATCGCTAATTTGGGTATTGAAAAATGATAGGGGGAGTCTTGAGACTCGTTGAAGGCCAAAGTGTGGAACATGGAAGTCCAAGTACCTCTCTCGAGAACAATCCCAAGCATCGCTAATTTTGGTATTGAAAAATGATAGGGGGGAGTCTTGAGACTCGTTGAAGAGGTAGTGGGTACTGAAAAAAGATGGGACCAAGCACCACTAGTTTGGGTATTGAAAAAAGATAGGGTGGGGAGTCTCGAGACTCGTTGAAGAGGTGGTGGGTATTGAAAAAAGATGGGGAGGGAGTCTTGAGACTCCTTGAAGAGGTAGTGGGAACATTAATCTATATTAGAGTAGATGGGGCACCAACAATATATCTCCCCTCCATTGGAAGAGCTCAATTTGTGGAATAATCGTTGGGTTATTTGCAACCTAATGCATAATACTAGAGAAGTAGAAAACTCTTGATTTTGTTTAGTAGAATAATCACAAGGTTATTTGTTATTGTAATAAAGCATTAGGAAAAGTGCATCTAGATTAATTAAAGAAATGGAGATAGGGTGTTTGAAACTTAAAAAAACACAATTGGTGGGTTGCTACAAATAATAACAAACAATTGTAGACAATCAAATACCATGATTATACCACGATGCTAAGTTACTAGGATATATATCAATCAAATATCATGACGCTAAGTAACTAGGATATATATCAATCAAATACCACGACGCCAAGTTACTAGGATATATACTGCAATATGGATTGGCATGACTTACGCATGACAACTATGAAAAAAAATTATTTTAATGATAGAAAATAAAAATAAAATTCAAAAATATTTATAAATCACAACAATAGAATTAGAATTGTAACCAAAAAACCAAGAATTTATTTCTGGTCATTGAGATTGTAATTTGTTGGTTACATAGGAGGCATCGATGAAAAATTTGGGGTATGGAAGGGCCTCACTCACACCTCCCTAATTTCATTGGTCTCCTCGTAACATAACCTACTAAGAAGCTCTTCGGGTTCATGTTGGCCTTATGTATTGTTTCCTCCTAACACAATCTCCTTGTAAGCTCTTTCAGCGAATGTTGCCTTCATGTAATTTTCGTTTATAAATATAGCAACATTAAAAGAGAGTTGCCATGCATATTACTATTATTAACAATCTATGGACCATCATTGTACTTTGATAAGCATCATTGATAATTTGTAAATTTGAAACCACGATGTCTCATAAAAATGATGATATAAAAGTGAATGTCATCAATGATTAGTCTAGTTAAATGTGACAATGGAGTGTAGATCTAGTTACAATATATTGTAATTAGTCTACATTCTCATTATATACATATCATAGCTCTCTATCATAAATAAATGTGACAATGGAGTGTAGATCTAGTTCAATATATTGTAATGAGTCTACATTCTCATTATCTACACATCATATCTCTATATCATTAATAATTGTTTGGGACCTAGAATGTTGGAAGCTTCACGAAGGTGCCAAATTGGTGGTGCAACATCTTCTAGTGAGTTATGTATTTAGAGATATGCTTGTCACAAATCTTGAATCTCAGGTAACATCTCATACCTTAAGTCACAAATCTAGAGTCTTAGGTCACACATCTCATACCTTATTAGGAGCCTTTTATACTTTGGATTAGAATTCAATAAAAAAGATAGAGGTTGGAGTGAATGTGCAAAAGATCCTTGCCTTTTATTGGTTTTATTATGTATTGCTTCTTTGAATGTTTAGAAGCCATATATATATGGGGGCACTAAGAACTTGTTAGTTGGATAGGAGATACAAATGTTTTGCTTGGGATGGAAGCCCACCAAGTAATAAACTCTTATCATTCTTAGTTAGTGGATATGAAAAGATACCTTGTATGAATACTCCAAAGCTCTTTTAGACATCCATAGCAATTCTCACATCCTTGTAGATTTTTTTAGTTGTCTTATATCTTTGAACCACTTTAAAACCCTTTTTAGCTATTGTCTTCCTTATAATGACAACATTTAGATGATAATGTTTGGGGTGTGATGTATAGGCCAAAATGTGTAACATTGTGGTCATTTTGTTTACATTTTATTAAATGAATCAGTTGATTGTAAATTTTTTCAAGGGGGTTATGGTCAATCACCATTATAATCTCTTATCCACCTTAACATATCATTTATGTTTTCATAGACTTCCCTTGACAAATAATATCCATGTCAAATGTGTTGATCAAGGTTAGTATTGGCTCTGTAAACACCAGAAGGTATTGCACCATATCTAATTATACATCATCACTAATGATATATTTTATTTTATACTTTTTATCTGAAGTTGAAGTCCACGACAATTCTTAAAGATGGTTGATGACTATCCTTGTAATAGTGTATGACCTTCACAACCTTGTTTATGGTTTGAATGTGGGAGACAAATTGGTGCTTAAACAACTTATTAGTTTTAAAATGTCAAATCTCAAATATGAAATCAAAATTTAAAATTAAGAAATAATAATACAAATCAATATTGACTAACAAAATACCTTTAGTTTCAAATTTTGCATAATCTTGACATATGGTTTAGAACGAACATTTTGATTTGCATCATTTATACACATCTCATCAAATTTTGCAAGCATAAGGTTCAATGAATGTACCATGCCTAGAGTCCAAAAGATGTGATCATATTGACCTCCCACAATTAACTTTGTCTATGTACTTGTGTGTTGTTAGTGATGACTTGGACAATGTTCCATGGTCCCAAATTTTCTATTAGACCAATAAAAGTTGTGGAGGCCAATGTTGCATCTCTCTCCACCATTTTTGCATAAAATAATTTTCAAAAACATTGTCCCAAGAGTTCATAGTGCAATGACATTAATAAAATCACAGTCTCTTTCGTTTGCCCACCGATTATAAATGACGAAATCTTCTTTTGAGTTATGTACCTCTAATTGATTGTACGATTGATTGCAATTGTTTGTCGACATAATGCTTTTTTGATGTCAATAATGTTGTACAATTTTTTTTTTATAGTTGGGTCTTGTAATCTTTTTGTACTCTTTTGACTATGTCAAACATTTTTTAGACAAGGGGAGAGCACCAAATTAAATGTAGGCATTTTTACATATATGAATCATGCAATGCAAAACACAAGTAGAAGCTTTGCTCAATAGTCTTCCCTACCTTAGATTGTGAACTTCAACATTGCTACAAACTTTCCATTGTACTACTACTATGTTGTTATTATATTATTAGTTAACTTTTCTTTTCTTTAGCTATGTTCCATTAAACCATTGTGTGAATGCACGAGACATTCTCTTAACAACGTTGCAATTTGACATGTTGACACCATGAATTAAATTTATAACATGCTAAGCTAATTATGTTAGTGCATGTGAATAAATGGGACATGCGAAAATGTAAAATATTTATTTTTTATTTATTTTTATGAGATGAAATACATATCCAAGAAGTCCCACACATGAATATATAAATAGAATGAAACCAATTGAAACATTAAACACAAATAGTGAACCATCTAATATAAACAATATAATAGTATGATTTCAAAATGCGTAGCATGAAATTTCTTATCAGTCATTACAATGTTACATTTATACTTTTTACCTTTATTTTTCATATAGTAATATCATTCCCACCTGCTCTTCCTAGGGAATCAAGGTGGGGCAAGTACAATCATACACATGTCTAACATTCAATACGGTGACTTGAACCCCAATGAAGACGAGGAGAAGCAAAATGATCTGACTAACGGTCTAGAGCTCATCGGACTATTTATACTTTTCACCTTGTGATAGTGAATGCAAAGTGTCTAGATAAAAAGGGATTTCAAAATAAATGATAAAACTAATATATATAACTAATAAAGGGATTTCACCTTGTGATAGTGAATGCAAAGTGTCTAGATAAAAAAGGATTTCAAAATAATTGATAAAACTATATATATAGTAGAATTTATTTAAGATGGGTATGTAAATGTCTAAGTCTCGCAAGTTCAATTATAAAATGGTAGGAGTTGTTTAAAATAAATAACAATATGCAATTTTTTTAATTATTATATAATATCATGGAGGGATTGTTTATACTTTTCACCTTGTGATAGTGAATGCAAAGAGTCTAGATAAAAAGGGATTTCAAAATAAATGATAAAACTAATATATAGAGTAGAATTTATTTAAGATGGGTATGTAAATGTTTAAGTCTGACAAGTTCAATTATAAAATGGTAAAATGGTAGGAGTTGTTTAAAATAAATAACAATTTGTAATGTTTTTTATTATTATATAATATCATGGAGGAAACAACTGGCAACCAACAAATCATTAAACAAACCTCATGGCACAAATTGTTATTCTAAAGCTAAATATCAAATTGTTATTCTGAAGCAAAATATATTAATGGTTAAATTGTTCCTTTATTATCATAAGTCAAATTATTATTATTTTATGGAAAAATATACTAAAAGCAATTTAATATGTGCTCTAACATCCAATGCACACAACTTTTACTTGCCATATAAACATTGTAAATCCAATATAAATAAAGGCAATTTACTTGCCATATAAACATTGTGAATCCAATATACACAAAGGCAACAATTTACTTGCCATATAAACATTGTGAATCCAATATACATAAAGGCAATTTACTTCCCATATAAACATATAAACATTGTGAATTCAATATACACAAAGGCAATTTATTTGCCATATAAACATTGCCAAAATCTAGAGACCAAGTTGTTTATTGATTTCCCTTCTCTTATATACAATCTTTTTCATCATTCTTATATACAGAGGCTTTTCAATAATTTTTCTAAAATTGATTTATCATGCAAACATCTAAGCCTCGTTAAAACAATGATTATCCTGTTAGGTGCTAGAATCTAAGAAAGTCTCCATATACTCATATATTAGTTCTATCCAATTCCTTAATGTAGTAAAAGATATATATTTGCTGAAATACACTGAATATATGTTTTTGTCAGCTGTGCTATGAATAGGGGCCAATGTGGTAAGGGTGCAATTTAGTTTATGGAAATAAAAGGAACAATAAGACATGTTTTTAGCAAGAGGCTTGGTTCTGCAAGAAGCAATTGCATGACAACTATATAAGAAGTTTGCCACGTGTTAACATGAATCATTAGTAAGATATGAAAACTTTTTTAAACATAAGAATATGTCCCACAAGTAGAATATCAAAATTAGGAATGGGATACTATTCTAAACAATAAAGCTAAGGATATTGGGAAGAGACAACTTACCTCATTTTCGTGACAATCAAAATTAGGAATGTGATACTATTCTAAACAATAAAGCTAAGGATATTGAGAAGAGACAACTTACCTCATTTTCCTTAACAATCAAAATTAGGAATGTGATACTATTCTAAACAATAAAGCTAAGGATATTGGGAAAAGACAACTTACCTCATTTTCCTTAACAATCAAAATTAGGAATGGGATACTTTTCTAAACAATAAAACTAAGGATATTGGGAAGAGACAACTTACATCAATTTCCTTAACATGTTAGTGTTGGTGCCCTTATTCTCCATGTTCCTTAACATGTTAGCATTGGATTCAGAAAACAATAAATGATGAGAAGTTGATATGAAAGAACATTTTTAAGTGTGATTACATCTTTAATGCTTCAAAGTCAACATGAAAGAGCATTTTAAGTGTGATTACATGCGTATGGTTGGGTAAAATAATTGTTGAGGTTAGAATAACATATTGATAAATTATTCAAGCAAAATGAGGTAGTTTTGAGAGATATTTCCAATAAATTTAATGATGTGACGTGACATGTATTTAAGATTAATGATGTAATGAGATATCCATTCCAATCATTTATGATTGATCTTAAAAATAATATTGTAAAAATAACTAGGCATAGGTTTACAAGTGCAAAAGAGATTATTTAGAACCTTCTTATTTTGAAAGGTTTTTATGACTTATTGATGTGATCATTAGAGAAAATTTGGTGTCTAAAATGGGCTTTATAAAAAAATGTGCCATGGATGAGTTGGATTTTTCAAACCAATAGAATTTCAATAGATTTGGTCAACTATACCATTATGGTTGAGTTGAACATATAGAAGTCAAAATGTGTCATATTTTTATTTGTCAATACTAACTCCATATAAACCTTATGTGTGTCATATTTTTATTTGTCAATAGCTAACTTCATATAAACCTTACTTTCGTTAAGATCGTGAAAAGTACATCTCGAAGTACAATAAATATACTTGAAATAATAAATATAAAATATTTTTTTTATCACTACTTCCAAGTCCTTTAAAACTTAAATCTCACATTAATTAAAATGATAGTGGAGTCATTTTAAAATACTAAAAACATTTATATAATTAATCTTTTAAAAATAAAATAAAATAATATTTAATTTTAAATGGAGTTACCTTGAAATACTAAATAAAAACATTTGGTATTTCTAATATGGAGTAGTCTAAATATTCTACGTTTTCTACCTTTTTCGTGTTGATATTTTAATGGTCTTATAAGATCTTAAAACATTTAGCATCATAACATCATAACCATATGCACACGGATCACTGAAAGAAATACAAGCACAACCACACAATTTGTTTTGATTCTCTTTCTAGAAAAGTGCATGTAAGTGAGAAGGCTGAAGGCTCAAAGGGTACAAAGGCTTAGGGGGATGACGAAGTCGAGGATCCCCTGGCCTTTTCTTCTGCCACTAGGGGTTGAGCATATACTGAAGTGATCCCGTATTGGTCGGTCTATGTCCAAGTTTTTTATTCATTCTTTCCTTCCTTTCCTTCCGGTTGTGTTGGGTTTATGGAGGTTGGGGTATATTTGGCATGTTTCCAATATGTGGGTAGTGCTGGGGACATCATCCTAAAGCGTACATAATGGGGCATCATGATACATACTTAATTAAAGCGACCTAAAAAGTGTTTCATTATGGTGGACCTAACTAACCCAACTTTGATATTTGCATATTATATATGTGAAAACGCACCATAACAAAAAAAATACAAATAAGGCGCCCACTTCTTTCTCTCACAAAACCCGGTGGGTATTATTTATGTTTTAATGTATATAGTCATGCTGCTGTGAACCTCGTGCTCTCAATTCAATTTTGCATAAACCACCTCTGTTAATTGAACCCTCCCACTTAATAACCTGAAAAGCCTAAAAGGCACCTTTTATCCTCAATTGGTACACGTCAAACTGCAACATTATTCATCCGTGGAACCACCTAACCTAACACTAAGTTGTCTGTTTGTATGCCATACTGCCCACTATGTAATGTCCCCTTGTTGGAGTACCAAGAATGCCCACTCCATTCCCCTTTGCTAAGCAATGAAATACTTGTTTGGTAAACCACCCCAAAAGGGTATGTTTTATATAGAATAAAATCCAGTTGTATGGCCTGATGCTTATTGCTTCGTACACAAAAAAAAGAGAATTTTAGTTCACTAAAACTGTGGAATGAGATGTTTTAAAATATGATGGAGGTTAACTTGTTACCTTTTCCAATTTGAGTATGCCAGGTGATGTGGTGAGTAAAATCTAGCTGTGTCGATCCTGATTTTTTCCTTGGGCAAGTGTTATCGATCCACACCTATCAATGTAAAAGGAAAGCATAGCAGAAATTGTATGATAATGAGACCATGCCAAACTTAATATATATATATATATATATATATATATAACCAGATGGGATAACTCAAGTGGTTGCGGTGAGCAGAAGGTCTCAGGGTCAAATCCCCGGGAGGATATACATCGCTATATAAGGGCCTCACTTGATTTCCCCATCGGATTAGCTCTGTAATCAGAGCGAATGGGCGAGGCCCCTTTGGGTGGGCTCCTATGCGTTGTTTCCATGGACGTGACAAGCCCTGTTGGGGGGTAGGTGAACCACATTGAAATAATAATAATAATAATAATTCAAGGTGCCACAAATTAATTAATTAATTGTAAAAATAAAACATTTATTTATAAATATAAAACATTTATCTTGAAATCATTTTTTTTTTCAATATATAACTTCTTGGCATCATAAATTTATGAGTGTCTTCAATTAAAAAAAAATGTTTGGACAATGTTATAAGTCTTAAAAGAAATTCCGAAGGGCATTGATTTGCACATGCAAATTAAAGGAGGAAGTGAAGCATTAATTGAATGCCATTGGTTAATTTCAAAATCAAGATTTGATGAGGTATTGTATTTGCAATAGAAAAAATTGTAATCTAGATTTTGTGAGGTTGATGAGGTATTGTACTTGCAATAGAAAAATTAGTAATCTAGATTTGATGAGGTATTGTATTTACAATCGAAAAATCCATGTAAATGGGGTAATTTATGTATCCAATAGCCTCCTGATGAGTGCAGAATCTGGAGCGATTGTATTTGTTGAACTTGGCATCAATTGACACCTGCTGCCAAGACATTAATTTACTTTGGTCATGTGCCCCACACTCCAGCTAGGTGTTTAACATCTTGAATTCATGAAGGTGGCAACCACTACATTGTCGACAAACACTACATGTGTACAATTTTTAAAGTGTTTGTAGGTGGACGATATTCATTTGGATGCTTATGTAGCCATATATATGACAACCTCATGACCTAGGGGCACATGTCCTTTCCAACTATTGGCACCACAACAACTGCTTGCATGTGCAACAAATAGCCAATGCAGGCATCTGCTCTCCCTGTTCAACACATTTCGTGACAATCATGGAAGAGAGGAAATGCTTAACCATGTCGTTCACTCTTTCCAATATTTAACAAGATAGAGATAATGACAGTGGCACTTGTTTCACTTGTCTAACAACTACCTTTGAATCACGAGACACATGCAAATCTTTCACTTTCTCTCTTCTAGAAGCCGATCTCTCTCTCTCTCTAACTAATAGTTAGTTAAATGCCCTCCCTAAATAATACTGAATGGGTTGCTTATCCCATGATACACACTCACCTTCCTTTCATTTGTTACTCACGCTTTGATAGAATAAGCAATACAATCCTTTGGGTTGGAAGGAGAACAATTATTGAATAATATTTATTGTATCCTCAAATTAGATTAAAATGATCTAAAATTACAAATTAGATTAAAATGATCTAAAATTAAATCAAATTAAAATGATCTAAAATTACAAATTACATACTTTTTTTGAAATTAAAATCCATCTTTGTTGAGAGATTGTAATTTTCTTTTAGACTTGCTAATATGTTCATAATTTTGGAGTGTTTCCAGTGCTTCCATTGGAGGGAAACTCTTTATTTTTTGAATGCATTAAATTCAAGGAAAAGGAGCATCAACATAATAGTGCACTTCCTAAAGTTTATGACTTCGAAAATGATGACATTCTATATTGAAGGGAAGGGTTTGCCTTACACTTTATCAATTTCGTAAAAGAATAATTCTACTTTTCTACACCATTGACTCTATAAATTTTCTAAACTCTACTCTGTAGTAACATTTGTTTATTTATGTATAATTTGTTGTCTGTGGGTTTCTTTCTATTTTATAACAAATAAATAAAAGAGAATCTGAGGAGTTTAACATTATTTATAAAATATATATTATTTTATTGTATTTGAAATTTTAAATAAGAAAGAAAATAAACGTTTGGGGTTTCATGGGATTTGAGGGGAGGCGGTGGAGTAAACCCAAGAAAAATGGAGGAGGTGGAAAATGGTATTTAGGTGAGAACTTATGGGGGGAGAAGGAGGAATTTTGTTTTGGGAGGGAATGCACTGTGACGAATTTGAGGAGTTGGTTTTATTTTGGAAGTTAGAAATTACACTATGTATGAGTGGAAAAGAAAGAAACCTTGAGGAGGGGAAAAAACTCAAGTACTCAGAAATGGTTGAAAATGAAGAAGGATCCAAAAGGAAAAGGAAGAAGAAAGATGCTCTCGGTATTATTGGTCTATGGGCTCGGGGCCTAGGAAACCCATGGGTTTCCTAGGGCCAGCACATGATGAGAGTTGGTTGGCAGGGTGGCTCATCATTTTTGCAAACAAAGGCATCCTGCAAGGTCTGCACTAACCAACTGGATCTACTACAACCGCTGGTGCCAGGTATTTCACATACTAAATTCATGCATGGTATTATTGATTAATTTACAAAAATTCATGAAGTTTATTACACATATACAGTTCATATTTCTACATTGATATGTTTACAGTTCATATTTCTACATTGATATGTTTATAAAACTAATAGAACGTGGAGAGTACATCTGGGGATCTCCTTCACTGCAACTATTACTTTTGTTAACAATATAATGGATTCATTCTTGGATGTATCCAATGATTTGGTTATTTATTTTATAATATATATATATATATATATATATATATATATATATATATATAATTTAGCTATATATTATTTATATAGAAAGAAAGACTTGGTTATAAAAAAAAAGATGAATAAATATAAACGAGGAAAGTTTATAATAAATTAAATATAAAAAATGATTTAAATGTTTAAATTTTATAAATATAAAATTTAATTAATAAAAATAGAGATATAGCTTTAAAGATGGAGAATATGGTTAATGGCGAGTGGAAAATATGGATATATATATAAAATTAGGGATGAAGTTGTGGTTTATGATGAAGAGTATAATTAACATTGTCACACCATTATCTTTTAAATCCAATTGGAGTATAAAAGTGTTATGAAATAATGATTTTATGGTTACTTAAAGAAATTGCAAGGGAGATTGATATTTTATCTAAAATTTCATTTTTGAAATTTTGAAATTAAAATTTAAGACTTTAAGGTTATTCTTATTTGACGAAATTTAGATGTTTAAAAAACCGATTATAAAATTTTGATAGTATGTTAATTATTTGGGATAAAATGCATATGATAAAGCCTTAATGAGGTCAGAGCAATTGGGTATATAAGATGTAGTATGTAATATGGGAATACATCCCATGTGATAGACAAAGTAAAGTTCTATAGTATTGACATGATAATCATGTGGAGGTCCAATTGGACCAACATGACTAGGGGTTTTTAGCGGGAAGGCATAGGGATGTTGCATTTGGATTTTCTTTATGATTGTGAATGACCCTAACTCTAGTAGGAAGTTTTTTGAAGGGTGGGTGTATGTAATGCCCCATAATTGACATTCGGTAATTAAAACTCAATTGACTTAGCATTTTAATTTCTTATTATATGTTGGACTCGGTTAAAATGATTAAAATTGCTGTCATGTGAACAAGTGGATGCTCTATGTGTGGCTAGTAAATATAATGTTTATCATTTACTTTGAAGGTGATGAATATATTATTTCATTTTGAACATGCAATTTCAATGGGGAATATAGATATGTGTATACTAGTTTAGTTTATATCTTGGAGGTAGAACAAGTGCAATATATGTTGCAAAGGAACTTACGTGATTAATTAAATGTCGTTTCAGTAACATAGATTATGGTTTGAAAGAGTTAGCTAAGTTTATGCAGAGATTTATGTTAGTGGTGAACTAACCCACATGTTGATTGGCTATGAGATAGCCAGATTCCTAAGTTCCAAGGGGCACAAGAAGTTTGACACATCAACACAAAATGATGTAATATCAATTTTCTTATGATAAATTGTCCAATATTTCTATGGTTTGTGGGTGAATGAGAGTTTTGACAAGAAATTCAAATTTTCCAAAGTGGTTGTTTGATGATGTGACTCCTAGAACAATGATGGCACAATATGATTGGCGTAGGGTGTTGACCCTAGTACTATTAAGGGGGTGGAGGCATTTCCCACCATTTATCCTATGAAAACTAGAGTTGTGGGAGGATTTTGTTGAGCACGCTCCCTTAGATGTGTGATGACGATTAACAATTGCTTGCTTGGGAAGCATAGTTGATGTTGTCGACACTTATTCTTACGGGTTCTATATATGGATGGATCGATATAGTTGATGGCACACCATATTGCAGTAGAAGATGAGATGGTGAGATCAAGTGAAGGAAGTAATGATGATTAGATGTTTTGAGTACCTATGGAGATGGATGGGACTAACGATGGGATTGGATGGTGTTATTCATTGTTATAAATCGTCATGCATATACACTTGATTTACTTCTTTATGCTCATCTAATTAAGTTTTAATGCTTTTGTATGATTATTTATGAATGATGAATGATGCCTTGCAAAATTGTTCTTCCCTATGTTGTTTGCAAGCATATAAGACTTATGCATTAGGGGAATTAAATGCAATTATTAGTATCCATGCGAAGAGTGTGCTTTAGCCACATATATACACCTTGCACGAGTACATTAGTATGTGTGGTTAGTAAAACATTTTTATTAAATTGGTTGAGATTAAATGAATAATTAGCATGCATATATACGAATACAATATATTTTATATAACTTACAATGAGTGCTAACGCGATGGATATGTTTAAAATTTGAAAGAGATGTTGAAATATTATATCTATACATATGTATGTATGAAGTAGTATTAGAAATATTCAAGGGAATATTATTGAATGTTTTTGTTGAAGTATTATATGTGTGTGTGTGTGTGTGTGTGTGTGTAATGCACGAGAAATATCTTCATTGTCTTGCATGCATGAGAACAATATAAATAAATGGGAGGATAAGTTGCATAAATTCATGGACTGCCATATTGTATTAAATAATAGCATGTGGAATGAGACTTTGCATCCGTCACATTATTATATTTAATTTGAATGGAAATTGTTGGATATGAATTTTATATTTTCATTTCAAATAATAGCACATGATATAATATTTTTGCATCCATTATATTATTATTTAATTTGAATCTAATTTGCTATTTTTGGAGAAATTTTTTTATTGATTGTTTTTATATTATTTTAATGAAATGAGGCGATGGAGATGTTTTGGGAACAAATAATGAAGGGAGATAGGATGTTGGGGAAAAATGTTTTGGAATAGAGAAGTGTTGGAAGGGTTGGAAGAACCTTGGGAAGAGGGAACATGATTCACAGTCATACAAAGGTGCATCACTGTTTTAGGAGTCGTGGGCATGGAGGCCTAAGAACTTGAAAGGTCTATTGGAGCTAGGATTTAGACGAGGATCCTAGTTGGAAGGGTGGTTTAAACTCACTTGGAAAATGTACATGGGAGTAAATCAAAGATGGCTGCACGTCTTCTTCACCATTTTCTTAAAGGGTTATCTATCAGAGGTAATTTTCTACTGAATTTTAATTAAACTACTTATATATGTTGTAAGATGTTTTCTTACATTGTTATCCATATAAAAAAATGTTAGTTATTATGCTATGTGGAATGAGTAGTATTTACTGTGTAAAAATAGATGTTTTGAATTTTAGGATGGTTAAATCATAAGTGGTAATCAAATTCAAATGTAATACCTAGTCAAGGATTGAGGAAACCATGAGGGGCATTACATAAATCCATGGAATTCCAAAATGTGGCAAATCATGACATACATTCATATCCATAAAAAAACACTATCGAACCACCAAAAGTGCCAAGTGTTGAAATGTTTCGATGGAATTCAATTGAATTGATCAATCCAAATCCTCAAAACTTGAATCCATCATCCATCGCCCTAAATAACTCATCTTCAATCCTAGATCCTCAAATCCTCAAATCCTAAATCCATAATCAATCATCTTCCCAAATAATCTGCAATCTTGCAAGGTAGACTTTGAAACTTGAAGTATGGCATATCCTCACTATGTCCACACCCCCCATCAACTGAAAGGTGAGAAGTTTGGATCATTAGATATACCCACCATGAAAATGGAAAATGGTTTACACTATCTGTGAGTAAAGTCTAAAGAATCAATGCTCAACTTGAAAGACATCCTCAACTGGGCCTCGGTATTTCCTCAAAATCAACAAATCCAAAATACTCAAAACCATCTGCTATAGAAATTGCTCATAAAATTGGCTAAATCGATGTATGAACTTGTTGATAAGATTTTTCTAATAACTTAGCTTTCAAATCCAACACCAAGTACCTAATCATTCAAAATGTTTATGTTTCTATTGAACCTTCTTGCTCTTTTGACACCTTTCTTAGAGGTGATTGGTGTTCCCACAAAAGAAATGCATGGGTGAAGATCAAAACAATTTAACTTAGCATTAATAAATCGGTAATAGTGTCGACATTGTACAAGTTCGTTGTCCAATTGATCATTATCAACGAACAAATCCTCAATACCTGTACCATTATCAACATCATCAAAAATTGCAACATCATCAACATCAAGTTAACAATTGCATAATCATTAACATCTACATCAACATCATGTACCTATTTCTTATGATTGTCTTCAAGTTTTGTCTTCCTATCGACATCATCCAAAAAGCCACCATTCACAAATGTAATTGGTTGACAATAATTAGGAATATGAAAAAGGTTATCATAACCCTTTTCATATCCTAAGCCATATTGATTTGTTTTTAAGTGCAACTCTTACCAAGGTCTGACAATCTTAGCTGTATACTTCAACTTATTATCATGTTTATTTGTCATGATGTCAATATCTAACTTTTCAGTGACTTCTTCTAGCTCATATTCTAGCTCATCTTGAGATTAATTAATTAAATAAAGTCACTAAAAAATACTCTCCTTATAAATATGATATTAAGAATCAATATTGCATTACAACTTTTTTTTTACAAATTGCATTAAAGAAGGTGCATTCTTAGAAAAATTCCTTACAATCGTGACATACTCCTTGCAATTGCCACAATGTGAAAAATACGACGCCACCTTTGTTAGGAATAGTAAAAAATATCCTTAGACCTTCCATTTTTACATGCCAAATTCAAAACTAATGGTACAAATTTGAATGGTATTTACCCACACTTACATTTTATAAAAGTGCAATGGAAAAGTGATTTTTATATGCCAAACCTTATAAGTTCCAATTTCAAAACTAATGGTATACATTTGAATGGTAAGTGATTTTTATTCTTGTTGAGCTGGATGTTTCTCATGGTTTTCCCGCAGAGGTGGAGATTTTATGTAAAGACCATCTCTTGGTGCAGAGACTTTATTACCTCCATATTCCCTTTCGCTGCAGCATTTGTCGGGACACTGGTCACCTCCAGCGGTCTTGTACCTCACACAAGTAAGCTTCTGCTGACTCCGGATTGGCTGTCTCCCCCCATGCTGGAGCTTGGATATCATCCTTTCCTCCGGAGAACTCTCAGAAAGGTATTTACTCTCAGTCACTTTCATTATTCGATGATGTATCTGATTCTATGCTTCGCGATATTGATGCTATGATGAAGACCCCTGTTGTGGCTCGACCTTCTGTTTTGGCCTCTGTGATGACTCCCCCTTTGGGTGGCCCTTTGGATTCCTCTTGGGTTGACTCTCTGAACCCTGAGTCTGGTCATCAGCCTTGCTCCACCTCGACCTGCTTGACCCTTTCATCAGCTCCACCTGACTGCGACCTTGAGGAGATTTCCACCCCTTTGGCACTTCCTCCTGAAACTGCTTATGAAATATCTCCTGTCCCTTCACTTTGTCTTCCCACTATTGCTTCCACAATCCCTTAGATGCCTACTCTCACATCCCTTGTGGACTTTCCCCCTCTCCCATCGACCACCTCCTCTTCGCACATTCCCCCCTCTCCCCAAAGACCTATTTCCTCACCTTCTTTCTTTGATCCCTCCCTTTATAAGACTTTATCCATTTTCTTTGCTACTACCCCCTCCTCCCCGTCTACTCTCCCCCTTAATTCCATTCGATTTGAGAACGTGACTGTTAGAAAGAAAAAGAAGGATAAGAAGGGTCTGCTTGGAGATCTCTCCTCGACCTCTCCTCCTTATATCCCACTCTCGGTTTGCATTAAAGATGCAACCAGAGGGTCATCTCATCGGGGACTTAGAGCACCTTCTCCCCCTCCCACTGTTCCTTGATGTTGATCCTCTCCCTTAATGTTAGGGGTCTGGGGGGTAAGACCAAACTGAGCAGCCTCCGTTCACTTTTTTTTGCTATTCGTCCGGACATGATACTCCTACAAGAGACCATGTGCAACTCTTTCCCTGCACTTCATGTGTTCTCAAAGCTCTTCCCTAATTGGGAGTTTTGTGCCACTAGTGCTTCGGGCCTCTCGGGTGGACTCCTAACTGCTTGGGACCCCCATAAAATCAGGTGTCGGGCATTTGAAACTGCTGCTGGTATCCTTGTGAAGGCTGTTTTCTGTGGTATGAATGATCCTTTAAACATCATCAATTGCTATGGTCCCTACCGTGATCGGGTCATTTTTTGGGATCAGATTCTTAGCGGGGGGTTACTGAACTCACCTAATGTTATCTTGGGTGGGGATCTTAACTTGACTTTGAATGCATCTGAGACTTGGGGCAAGCGTGCAGTCCTTGATGCTCTCTCCTCACATTTCAAGTAGTTCTTTGACTCCGTGGGACTTACTAATATTGCCCCTCCTTGCTCAAGTCCACTTGGAGATATGGATGGGTTGGGGACGAGGGAATCAACAAGAGACTTGATAGATTCTTAGTGTCCTCCTCCTTGATCCCTCAGCTTGCTGTCCACCGTGTTTGGACCCATCTTGCAGACATTTCTGATCACTACCCTATCTGTTTTGAATGGAACAAGTCTCTTGGGTCTTGTAATTACCCTGTTAAATTTAACCATTCTTGGGTCTTGGACCCGGACTTCTGTACCTGGCTCACCAATCGATGGCCCTGTTTGTATCCTATATCCCAAGGTTCAGCATTGGACCTTATTTCACATAAGCTTCGTATCCTCAAGAAGGATGTTAAGGACTGGACCAAAGATAAAAGATCCTTGCTGGAGGCTGATTCTCATAGGCTAGATAGGGAAATCTGTTCCCTTCTCTTTAGCTCCAACTTTGGTATCTTAACATACGAGGAATAGTTGACCTTATCTCAACTCAGGTTAGATAAGAAGAAAATTTTGGATCACTACCTACTGACTTGGCAGCTAAAGAGTTGTGCCAAGTGGGCTCTCTATGGTGACTCAAATACTAAATATTTCCATGCCCTTGCATCTGGTAGGAGGAATCAAAACTCCATCTGGTCCCTATCTGATGCTGAGGGACACATCATAGATGATGAAGTTGCACTCAAGGACATGGGTCAGATTCATTTTGCTGGTATCTTCAAGGATGACAAACATACCTGTTTGTTGGAACAATTGAGGGTTGTTTTACTCTATCCCAAGATGATCTCCCAAGAAGATGCTCATTGTCTCACTGATCCTATTTCCCTGACTGAAGTTGAAAGTGCCCTCCACAATTTTAAAAAGGATAGGAGCCCTCGCTGGCTTGTCGAATTTTATCTGCACTTCTTTAAATTATTGGGTGATGAACTGCTATCTGCTGTGGAATGTGCTAGAGTTTCAGGTTACATTCCTCCTTCTCTTCACTCTACCTTCCTAGCCTTGATCCCTAAGAAGGATAAGCCCATGTCTTTTGCTGATTATAGGCCTATTTCCCTTTTGTAACTTGCTATACAAATTGATCTCGAAGGTGGTTGCAGTGAGGCTTAATCCCTTCTTAGACACTCACATTTCCAAAGAACGACATGGTTTTTTAAAGAATCCCAGATTGTTGAGCCCATTGGTATTCTCCAGGAGACCCTCCATCCCGTGAAGACCAAAAAATCCCGTGCCCTCATCCTTAAATTGGATTTTGTGAATGATTTTGATTGTGTTAATTGGTCTTTCATTCATCTCATCCTTAGTCAGATTGGGGTTCCTCTTCTGGCTGTAAACTGGATTATGGGATTTCTGTCATCAACTAATTTTGCAGTGCTTATAAACGGTACTCCCTTGAATTTCTTTACTGCCACCAGAGGCATCAGACAGGGCTGCCCTCTTTCTCCACTGCTCTTCATACTGGTTATTGAAGGCCTCAGCCTCTTGATTGCTGACGCAAGGGAACATGGTCTCATTAAAGGAATCAAGATTACTCCCTCCCTTGCACTAACACATCTCCTATTTGTTGATGATGTTATTCTTCTGGGCTCAGGTACTCTATTGGATTGGATGCCATTTGAAGTTATATTAAGTTCTTTTTGTAAAGCTTCGGGGATGATCATTAATGTGGATAAATCTTGTTTCCTTTACAATAATGTGGAAGTAGACATCAGATTGGATATTGCCCGGGATTTGCCTTATAAAATGGAGCCCTTATCTTCAGGGTTCAAGTATTTAGGCTATTTTCTCAAGCCTCTGGGATATAGAGTCAGTGACTGGCACTGGCTGATTCAACGTTTTGAAAGCAAAATATCCCACTGGGATCATAAACTTCTCTCTTTGGGAGGCCGGTTAATACTTATACAAGCAGTTCTATCTAGCATCCTGGTTTACTGGTTTGGCCTCGCTCTTGCTCCTATATCTGTTTTGGACAAGCTTCGAAGTCTTACCATTTGCTTTTCTCTGGTGTTCCTCTGGTAACAAGAAATGACACCATCTGTCGGACTGGAAGTGCCTCTCCTAGCTATATTTGTATGGGGGATGGGGAATTAAGAACTTGTATTGGTTCAATATAGCTCTCAGATTAAATTTTTTTTGGTTGGTACTTCAGAACAATGGACTCTGGCATGATGTCATTATCGGCAAATACCTTAAGAAGCACTTTGTTGTGACTTGGATCAGAGGCAAGCACTTTAATTTTAGTGGGGCATCGGTCTTCTGGAAGGGTTTCTTGTTGACTCTCCCATGGCTTGGAAAAATCCTTGCCTGGAAGGTGGGCTGCGGTAATAATGTACTAATTGGCATCGATCCCATTATTGGGGTTCAGGACTTTATCACATACCCTACCAGTTTTAAGGAATTCTTGGAGGATCTAGATATTGTCTCTCTGTCTCAGGCACGTAATACCCTGCCAAGACCACATAGGTATTGGTATATTGCTGAGGATCTCTGTGTTACTGGGGACTGGAAATTAATATGGGATTCTTTCATGAGAAGCCTAGAAATTGGGGGTATTCGCCTCAATAGTCAGCCTGACTCTCTGCTATGGGATTTTAACAAGCACTATGGCACTGTTACTGCAAAACTGGTGTATGATTGCATCGTCCACTCCTTTTCTCCTCAGGATGAAAACAATTTTCTTTCAAATTTATGGGCCGGTTCACTCCCTAGGAAAATTTTCTGTTTCATTTGGTTGGCCCTGCAGAACAAGATACTAACATGGGAAAATCTACAGAAGCGTGGATGGACTGGACCCAGGATCTGTGCTCTCTGCAATAAGGCTGCTGATTGTGTACATCACCTCTCCTACCATTATGTGGTCTGGAAGAATATTATCTCGATCATTCAGGAACAGTTCAATATTTATCCTTCCTTTCAGTAAGAAGATCTCAGCTCGTATTTGGATAGGTGGACTGACTGTTTTTCCAGAAAATCAACCTTCTATTACCTCCCATTTCTGGCCATGTGGGTTGTTTGGAAAGCTAGAAATGTTTCTATTTTTGAAGGGAAAATTATATATGTTACCAACATCATTCATTAGATTACTTATTTCTCACAGCTGTATTGTCCATCTGTCTTTAAAGTTAAAAAGTCCAGATCCTTGGGACAGGGTCCTGTCCTTAAATATCCCTATGGCTTATTTGATGGGGCATCAACTAGAGGTGTTGGAGGGGTTGGATTTTGTCTATATTTGAGCAAGACACACTCTGAGTTTGCGTTGGGGACTGGTTCCGGTACAAACACAAAAGCGGAGCTTATCGGGCTCTGGGCCCTTTTGCATACAACCCAAATGATGGGGATACCTAAGCTCAGAATATATGGTGACTCTTTAGTCATCATAAATTGGGAAAATGGTACAACATCCCTTTCACCACCTAATATTTATCACTGGTGTAGGGATATAAGAAAGCTTTGCTCTTGCTTTCTGGACCTGTCTTTTTTCCATATCTATCGTGAATACAACCAACTTGCAGACAGACTCTCTAAAAAAGCTCTTACATTGGCTCCTGGAACAGGTGATTACTCTGAATTTTATGAAGGCCATTTGGTCTCACATGACAAGATTGAACTCTTTTGAGTCAGGTGCTGGAGATTGTACTCCTCTTCCTGATGCACCTAGTATCATTTTATTTGGAGCAAACTCTTTTAGACTACAGTTCTACACTCTTGTGTTCACGATAGATATGGTTGGGTGGCAACTTTTTGGATGGGAACTCTATGTGGATGATGTCCATGCACCCATTGTAGCTTGTTGTGTTGTGTCTGAAGCTGTTGTTGTTGTGTTGTGACCTCCCCATGATGTAGAGGTTTTATGTTTCTTATGATCACCCATCCCGATTGTAACCCATATATTGGGATGGCATTTCAGATACCCTTTGATTCTTAATGAATAACAAGGACAGGCTTTTTTCTTCTGAAAAAAAAAGTACCCCAACTTTCATTTTTTAAGGGTGCAATGGAAAAGTGACTTTATGGGTAGTACAAAGTTTGCAATGTCAAGCACTCAAGTCTCACTATCATTACCAATTTAAACTAGTTAAAAATCAATATGAGATCTCTTCCACTTATGATTTTTTACCCTCATTTGAACTTTGAATTTTTAACACAAAAGATACAACCACCTTAAAAAAAATAAAATAAATCTTTTTAGAATGTATTTTATAAATACTTTTGGAACCTTCTTATGATTTAATCATGGAGAGTCTTCTGATTTTCCCAATGCATCGCATAGACTAGAAATCTCCCATTACTGGTCATAACAACAAGATATTTGCGCTTTTCAATAGAAGGTTATTTAATATTTCTGGATGTTGCCTTAGAAAAAGAGAAAAATATTAGAAAAATATACGTGGGCAGACCGATGTGTATGCTTTGAATTTTGGAGCTTGTATCGTAATCACCGAATAAGACATCATTGTGCAGACACCAGATTCAATCTACCATTTTTATAATTATGATTTTAAGATAAGAATTATGATTTTAAAGTAAGAATAACATAAGAAGTTATGCTTTTAAAATAAGAATAACATATTTCTTATGGTTGATTTCCTATCATCTCATTGTACCAAAATTTAGATATGAGCATATAGTTTGAATATTGTGAAAATACATTACTAATAATTAAGTGCACTAACAAATGATAAATTACATGACAATGTTCAATGTTATTATAGTTTGAATATTGTGAAAATACATTACTAATAACTAAGTGTAGTAACAAATGATGAACTAAATAGTGATATCGTTAATCGGTTGAATGGAACCAGTGATCCGCTCTAAAGTGTGGCTAGGGTTTTCCTAGCCGTCGTCCGCTTGAAGGTTCTGCCTGCTTATGCTTTGCTCGACGTGTGGATCAGGCTGCTGCCTTGCTTCTGCGCAGTGGCTGCTGGATCCACGTTTGGTGGTTGCGTCCATGGGTTCTCTGGTTATGGAGATCCAAGCCCAACTTCAGGCCTTTAAGGTCCTAGTTCAAGTAGCTTCTCCTCAGGTTGCCTCTCTGCCTCCCTCTGAGTTCGTGAAGAATATTGATGAGATCCCCTCTCTGGAACTCTATCCTTCGGATCCATGCCAAAAAGCGCTCATTCTTTCAGAGAAATCCCTCATCGACAAGTTTACAAGGTTGTGGCGCAACCTTAAGGCGATAGAGCTTTGGATTGCTGAACAATGGAACCCTATTTTGCAAGGACATGTATCTCTCTTCACAACTGGTAGGGGTTATTTTTTTTTTCTCTTTCTGAATAAAGAAGAACGTGACCTTGTTTTTCAATCGGGTCCCTTATTCATGGGCTCGAGAAAGTTGTTTTTAGCCCCTTGGACTCTGGGTTTTAACCCTGAAGCATAGATTACAGCCGCTCCAGTCTGGGTAAGACTGCCTCACCTCCCACTTCATCTTTGGGGGAAGAGCTGTCTTGAGGACATCGGTAATAAGCTAGGGCGCTACCTGGATAGTGCAGATCCAAAAGGGGGACAATTTACATGTGCCCGCATTTGCGTAGAGGTAAATCTCGAAAAATGGCTCTCAGAGGCCCTAAAGCTTACAATAGGAGAATGGAGCCACATCCAAGAGATGGATTACGAGAAGATTCCATTCAAATACAACTTTTTCCATGCTTATGATCACTTTGCCAAAAGCTACCCTAAGCTTCCCGAATCTCAGAAATCAACAATTCCCCCTGCACCTAAGGAAGCAGAGTTTTAGACGGTTACTAATTAGCACCGTCCTCCATGGCGAAAGGAGCCTCAACAACAAAAGGACCCCCCTCAAGATCCTCCTCCCCCTCCAACAACATTCTCTCCTCTACTAGAAAACAAAAACAACTTTGAAGTTTTGCAGGAAGTCAAAGTTCAATATTTTGAAGCAGCGGAAGATTTGGTGCAAGGAGAGACCCCCCTAGGTCCTTTCGGCCCCTCGGTAACAGTTGCCACTTCCCCATCCGCAAAAGAAGCTTCTCCAAGCCTTGCTCCTTCAGTATCCAAGAGAGATGCTCGGACATTAGATCACGAGACTTCAGCCCAAGCAAGACTGGCTTCCTTAGTCCCTTCCTCTAGGTTAGAGGGAAGCTTCGATCCTGAAGAATTCTTAGCCCCTTCTGCTCCCCTCACCAGAGGGAGAAATACCAACAAAGAACGTAGGGAAAAGGAAGCGGCCTCAAACATTTTTCTGGGATCTCATAAGCGGTTAGACCCTTTTATTAAGGGCATTTTACCTCCCCTTCTAATTAATGTTTTTCTTCTGCACTCTTCTCTGCTCACAATTCATGAGAGTTTACTCTTGTAAGCAATTTTTGTCTTGTTCTCAGAAAAGCTTTAGAAGCAAGTGGGATTTATCTCCCAATATATTCATAATTCATAAGAAGGCCAATAACACTGTTAGAGGTCATCATCCCTCTTTAAGTTTGTATGCTACAGATTCTGGTTAAACTAGAAAGCAATTAATACAAATCTACCCGTTCTTGTCTAAAAAAATAATAATAAACTACATGAGAATGTTTAATGCCATTATAATTTGAATATTGTGAAAATACATTACTAATAACTAAGTGTAGTAACAAATGATAAACTACATGACAATGTTTAATGCCATTATAGTTTGAATATTGTGAAAATACATTACTAATAACTAAGTGTAATAACAAATGATAAACTACATGACAATGTTCAATGCCATTAAGGTGTGTTATGTTGTAGTTATGTGATATGAAACAAATTGAATTTGTACATGTGTAGGTATGTACATGCAAATCATGTACATACCTGCGCAAATTGAAAATCATGTACATACCTGCGCATGTACATACATGCGCAAACTGAAAATCATGTACATACCTGCGCAAATTCAGTTGTTGTAAGAGACATTATTACATGAAACTTTTGCTCATTAGATTTCCTGAGTAGCTTTTCATAGTTCTTGAAGCTGGTGGTCTCTCACTTTGCAGGCTCTACTGTTACTGTTTCAATGAATTGTTTGAGGTCCTTTAGGACTGCATCACAATATTCTTATTTGTATTGATTAAGTGTAGTCTAAAGCCTCCCAAGGTTTGCTTGACCTCGAGGTTGAGGTTTCCTGCCAGCGTGAATGCAGTCCTGTCCATCTTTCCCTTGATCCTTTCTTCTTCAACATCCATCTCTGGGTTTGGGTCTGATGCCATCCTCTAGTTGTTGATATGGGTGGGGATTAATTCAGCATATTTAAGCTTGCTTCAGATTTGATTGCATGCTCACCATGCTTCTGGATTCTCTTGAGCCTAGCTGCATTAAGCAATGATATCCTTTTGTGAGAACACCCTTATCAGGGCTCTTCTTATGAGGAAGGTTTCCCTGAGTTCCTGGCTTTCATGGTGCTGGCAACTGATAAGTAGTTACTAGTAGGTAGGATGTCAAGAAGAAGAGGATGGGAGAATCTTGGTATATAAATATAGTGGGGAATGAAATAGGGAGGAGGGAGATAGGAGGGATTAAAAGGGGGAGGCATGCAAGTAAGAGTAACCCATAATGCAGGAAAGGGTAAAATGGTTCTAAGATTGGGAGTTAATGTAGCACATCTTTTTGATGGTTGTGGGACCAGTAGCATTCTAATATGAAATGTGAAGGGAAATTGCTATTAATGTGTGCCGAGGAGATTTTATGCATATGAAATGGATCATGGAGGAAGTCAGGGATCAACAAAATAAGTAGCTGATGAGTTTAGGCCACCGGTTGAGAATGGTGAATAAATGCATTATGCATTGGGGGGTGGAGATTAAGAGCTTAAATATGAGGGTTATTAAGAGCTTAAATACGAGGATTAGTTGAAGGCAATGTTATCAGAACCCAACCGGCTTTGAAAAAAACCCCTGGTTGGACCTGTTTACAAGCTTCACATAGTCAAATCACACACTCAAACCGTTTTTGGCCGGTTCCATACGAAATTGGCTAGTTTCAAGGATGAATCGACCGGTTATGTACAAAACCGCTCGGTTTTATCCAAATCGTCTGGTTCAGTATAAAACCAGTGGGTTCTGTACAAAAATGCCAAGGATGCCCAAAAACAGCGAATTTCAAATTCTTTCAATAAAATAGAAAAATAGGGTCCACGTGTGAGTTGTTTAATTGACCCACGACCCTTCTAATGTTGTAAAAGGAGGCTCCCACCCTCCATATCAATCACATTTAATTGTGGATGGACTTGGGCCCTCTTCCACAACAAGAGGATGTGAACATTGATGTTGCAGTTAGACAAGTGCCTTCAGGCCTAGGGGAGTCAAGCCATGCTCATGCCATGCTCATGTTGAGGATGTATATGATGACTCTAAGTCTGAGCATGAGGACTTAGATAATTTTGATATATGATTAGAATCATTAAATTGTAGATTCTAGAGTCTAGACTACAGTCGTATGCTTATATTTTGACTTTAGAGGCCATCTATAACCTCTTTGTTGATGTACTTTTCTTTAGTTATGTATTTGCAATTGATGTTATTTTGGTTTTATACGCTCTTACTTGCTATATACATGAGAAACTTGACATATTTGTGTATATTGCTTTGAATTCACATGGATGCACATGTATATATATGTATTTTTAAAAAATATGAATGTTTTATGTATTTTTGCTCGACTGGTTTTTTGATTCAGTTTGTTTCCCGGTTTTTGTCCGGTTCCGGTTCCCAGGGTCGGCCGGTTCAACCACCGGTTCGGTTCTGATAACACTGGTTGAAGGTAACTAGTGTGTGCTAACTTTGGTAATTCTTTTGAGGTCTTCCAAATGGATTGGTAAATAAATGTGTTAAGCATTTTTGGGGTGGGAGAGGGTGGTTGTGGAGTAACAAGAGCTAAAACACGAGGGTTAAAGGTAATTGGGCCATGCTAGCTTTGGTCATTCTTTTGAGGTCTTTCAAATGGGTTTGGTTCTTGTCAGTTATCCAATCAATGATATTTTTTTATCTATGTGAGGTTGCCTAAAAAATCAGTTGGCCAGTTATTGCTCTAGTGTGATTCAACTTTGCAGTCCTTGCTCTTCCCTTATTTTTCACCTTGACCTCCTAGTGAAGGCATTTTCTGAACTTTCTCTTGATCAGGAGCTTAATGGAGACACGTGAATCCTGCACTGCTTCCATATATCTTATGACTAAGAGCCTTGGCTTCAGTCTTATCATAACTCTTTATTACCATGTAATTGGAGAATACTGCAGTCACCAGTGGTCCTCCAATAGCTCTCTTGATAATACCTCTACGGTTCGCTTGTCTTGGATTTATCCATGAGGCTCCATTTAAATAAAGCTCAGATAATAAATATTAGAACAACTCCATTGTTGGATAGATCTATTTGAACGTGTTAGTGCTCGAGGTTGTTAGAATATTGAGAAATATGCAATAAACATACAACAATAGATTTACTATAAGTAAATCAATAGTAAGAATTTACTCGTAAATCAATGGTAAGAATCTTCTATCCATACAAGCACCATATAATCAAAGTCGTAAGCAGAAGACAAGAGAAGATAATGATACACCATATATATGTGGTAAAACCTCGAATGGGGAAACGCCCACGAGAAGGTAGTGTCTTCTTTTTCTTCAGAAATCCCAATCTTACACTTAATGGCATACTCACACAAGCATCACATCACTCTTTATCTTCACTTCATGTCATAATGACACAATAATATTATGCATGTAAATGAGCCTCCACCTCTATTATAGAGGTATGGAATATTTACATCCTAAAATAAGTTGGATAAATACTTTTCCACTTCTTTTATACAAGGAATGACAATAAAAGAGTTTATTACATGATGCATGCGGGATAACTCCATTTTATAATATTAGAGCTATTTTGCCAACAATACCACACAAGTAATCTTTACATATTCCAACATTCTCCCTTAATGATGTCTAGGGAGAAATAATATAAATGGAGTAAGACAACATTACATTAACATCATCCTTAATGACAACTTCCATAATGCCCCATAAGATGTGAATAGGGACACACTTCGCCTCATGGTGTAGATGAAGATAACAATGGCTCCTCACTGAATCATGAAATTGTATCCGAACCAAGTTGTATGATGAACTATTGCAGAACACCACAGTAGTGTACATAAACCATAGATGGCCAATACAACAAAACATGTGGCATGCAGACAATCATCACAACCGTAACCCAATTGATAGTTGAAAGAACTTTGCGACAAACCTCATAGTGAATATAAAAAACCCAATGGCCTACACATCGAAAATGTGTTTTGCACATGGTCTTCAGAAACCATGTTGAAAGATGCAAAAAATTCTGCAGTAGACCTCATCATGAATATAAGAACCCCAGATGCTCTATACATCGAGAAGAGCTTTCGATACAGTCTTCATAACCAAAGAACACTACTAAATATTACATTGTGAATACAAGATCTTAGATGCTCTATCTATCGAAAAATGTGTCCGATAGATGATCATGAAGTTAATGAAGATAACAATGGCTTCTCACTGATCAAGAAAGTGCGATTGTTATGAAATGAATGACACCATCTTTTACTATAAAGTCATGATGATATTTTGCTGGACCCATTTTTGATGGATAAACCTTTTGGGCTATTTTACTTGCAATGTAATCTTAAGTAGAGTTCTTTAGTTGTGAAGACTCTCTGCAGAATTTTTTTAATCTTTCAGCTTGGTTGTGAAGATTGGCTGAGTGACACATTTATTACGTGTAGGCCATTGGGGTTTTATATTTGTGATGAGGTTATTGTCGAGTTCTTTCAACTATTAGTTGGGTTATGGTTTTGATGACTCTCTGTTAGTCAAATTTTCTATTGTATTGGCCATCTGAGGTTTTTGTACATTGTTGTGGTGTTATACAAAAGTTCATCGTACAACTTGGTTTTGGTACAATTTCATGATTCAAGAGTAGCGATTGTTCTCTTCGTCAAATCCATAAGGCAAAGTGTGCTCTTATTTGTATCTTATGGGGAAGTCTCGATGTTGTCATCAAGGGGAATTATTAATGTAACACCTTGCTCCATTTGTATTCTTTCTTCCTAGCCATCATTAAGGGGGATGTTGGAATATGTAATGATGACTTGTGTGGTGTTGTTGGTTGTGTAGTAAAGGCATAAATATTTCCCAAAGTAGGGTTCGAAACGTCGAGATCTTCAACTCTCCAATGCAGTTTCCTTTTCACACCATCTCCCACTGCGTAATGCCTACATTTATGTATCTTATTGTTAATTTGACTTATCCATGCAAGTTTCATTAGATTCAAACTTTTTAGATGATTTTCCATCTATTGTGAGCTAATGATTTTATTTTATTTTTGTTTCGTTTTTAAGTTAATTGCTTAAGCTTAGTTTTTTTTTGCTTTTACTATGATTTATTTATTAACAAAATTTAAATTTTAAGGGAAGAGAACATATTGAAATTGGCGGTGAAGATATAGGTTCTCAGATGGATGTGGATATTGGCACTGAGGTAATTTTGTTCATAATTGAATTGTTCTCTAATATGTAAGTTTAAATAATTTATTACATTTGTAAATTGATTTTATATATGTTGAAGCTTGGGTCTTTTCAATCTTTTCGAGGCAAAGGGAAGACTCCACTTGTAATGCCCCCGGTTTTGACCCCGTTTGCATGATGTATATATTGTAATTAATCGTGGTGAGGAGCTCAAGGCAAAAGCCCCACCATCGATTTGGTTGTGTGTGTGTTTCGGCAATGGGGATAGTTGTCGATGGTTTATCGTGCCATTTGGCACATTATAATTCGGCATCATGTAAATACGCACATCAATTAAAACTAAAACCACAACCAGCTATGAAAGTGCAACATTGAATGAAAAGGGCATGGTTCCAAAGGATAAGGGGTGAGGGATGTCAAGCCTTAGTCTATGGGGGAAAAACCCATGTGTTACCACCTTGTTGATTTGTCACCTTTCTTGTCTCATCCAACCTCTTCCAACCTCTTTATTGTCTTGTATTGGGTAGCTGGGGCAGTTATTGTTTTGGGAGTGGGGTGGCAGGACTATCAGTCCTTTTCCCACATGCCCACTCCACCCACGACTTTCCATTCACTCCACTCTACCATTGCTACGCATCCTCATGGTTGCCGGTTCGTTCCCCACGGTGGTCTGTTCATCCGCGCGTGCATAGGGAGGTCGGTTTTTGTTCCTCCGGTTGGTATGCTCACTCTCACGCAGAGGAAGATGGTCTGGTTTCATCCTCACACACCGGCAGTGATTCTGCTGGATCTCACGCAGCCAGGAGAGGCGTTGCTTATCAGTGGTCGTTCATGTTTTTCCATAGAGTGGAATTGGGTATGTTTTCCCCTGTGTGGTGGTTGCTGATACGTTTTTGGGATTGTTGTTTTCCCATGCCGTGAGTGGTATTTGCTACTATACCTTGGTGCTGTTGAGAGTCCATCCTCTTTCCATCTCGGACTGTGTATTTGTGTTCACTTCTTCCGTTGTGGGACTGTTGCCTTTCCCACGTTGTGGTTGGCTGTTTATTGCTGCCTCTGTGCCTGAGTTTCTCATGGTTATGCTGGGAGTTCTGTTTCTTATCCACTATGGGCTGTGGATTGTTGCCACCGTTTTGATTGGGAAGTTGGGCTACTGATATACCCTGGTTTGGGTGTTGCAGCCAAGTTGTTTTGGCCATGGTAGGGCCAAGACAACTCTGTGTTGCCTTGTGGGCTTGAGCTGTGCTCAGCGTTGGTTTGGGGTTATCCCTGGGTCATCTTTGCTTCTTCATAGGGCTGTGAAGGGTTGTTTTGCTGCTGGTATGTAGTGGTTGTCCTTTGGACTGTGCTGGCTTGGCCGATCTGTTGATGGCCTGGTAAACCCAGTGGTGTTGGTTTGCTTATTGTGTCCCTCGGCTATGTGTAAGCCTGCATTGACCCTTATCCTTGGAGGAATCATGCCCAGCTCGGGGGTGGCAGTGTTGCTGAGAGATTGATGAGCACGCTGGCCTATGGTTGGGTGGAACGTTGCAGCGACGTAGCTGGTTGCGGGGTAAACTCTTCATAAAAAAGATAATTAATCTTGACCGTGTTATCCTTGCAATTGAATCTATTGTTTTATGAATTATAATGAACATGTTAAATGCTGGAAATGTATATGTGTTGCTTCCGCTGAATGTTGATTCATTCTGCATCTGTGTATGCTTATAAGTTTTAATTTCAGCATTGATGGACTGTATATGTTCATGGGGCTGTTTGCCCGGTTATTGTGGTGTTCGTCGCGTCCTCTTCACCGGTCTGAGGGATGGGGACGTGACACCAATGGAGGATAGTGGTAGAATTGTAAGTTTAATATTTTATTTTTTTGAATTTAGTTTAAAATAGTTTAAATAATTTGTAAGATTTATAAATTATTTTTATACATGTTGCAGCTTGGGTCTCCTCCACCTTTTAGAGGAAAGGGAAGACTCCATTGGATGGTAGAGAATTTGAGGTAATTTTGTTAATAATTGAATTGTTCTTCGATATATTAGTTTAATATTTTAATGTTTTGATTTTAGTTTAAAATTGTTTAAATAATTTATGATATTCATAATCTATTTTTATACATGTTGCAGATTGTTGTGAGTCCAAGGGAAGACCCTAGTGGAGGATAGTGGTGGAGTTCCATTTAGAGAATTATTTATATTGTTCTTTTTTTGTTGATATATATATTGTAGTTGTTTTGGACATTGAGGAGCTTAATTTTTGGATTATACATATGTACATTGAACTCACATGTTCATGATTGTTTTTTTCGATTATATACATGTACATTGACCTTATATATTGTTTTTTGGATTATATACATGTATATTGAAGTTACATATTATGCCTGTATATATTATTAAATTTATGTATGTTTGTAGATGTAAAAATTTTTCAGTGTTAAGAAGTTGAGAATGTTAAGAATGTTAGGAAGTTTTAATATGGATTTTACATATTTAAAGGTTAGGAATGTTAGGAAGTTTTGATAGGTGCAAATATATGAATGTATGTATTATTAAATTTATGTATGTTTGTAGATGTAAAATATTTTCAGTGTTGAGAAGTTGAGAATGATAGGAATGTTAGGAAGTTTTGATAGGTGCATTCTAATGTTAAGAATGAATATGGGGAATGTTAGAAATCAATGTGGGGAATGTTAGGAAGTTTTGAAAGGTGCAAATATATGAATGTATGTATTATTAAAATTTATGTATGTTTGTAGATGTAAAATAATGTATGAATGAATGTTAGGAAATGTTAGGAGTGTTAGAAAGTTTTGATAGGTGCAAATATATGAATGTATGTATTATTAAATTTATGTATGTTTGTAGATGTAAAATATTTTCAGTGTTGAGAAGTTGAGAATGTTAGGAATGTTAGAAAGTTTTGATAGGAATGTTAGGAAGTTTTGATAGGTGTAATCTAATGTTAAGAATGAATATGGGGAATGTTAGGAATCAATCTAGTTTTGATAGGTGCAATATTATTAATTCACATCTTGTATTCATAATCAAAGTTTAGGTAATGGTCATATACATAACTAGAATATTATCTCTCATCATAGAACTTTAATTTATTAGTTTCCATTGACAATATGCCTCTGCCTCACATGGAATATTTTTTATTACTAAGGTAACATTAGCAACTTGATTATGAATTATAATAAATTAAAGCTCAATCCATGAAGTTTCTAAGGTAACATGATTCTGAATTCTAAAACATCAATCCATCTTTGAGCATGATAGCCAATATTAACATAAAACAAGAAATGATATAGTTAAAAACATCGCAATCATAATGCTGTCCTCAATTATCCGTTCATGGTCATATTTGGACAGTTTCCATTTTCTATTTTTAAGTTTTTTTTTTTATGAAATTTGCACCAATTTTATTCAAGATGCACATACTAAATGGCTATACTGACAACATATAACATCAGGTTCATAATCCCGAAAGTAGACATAATTTTCAGTCATATGGGTCTGCTGCAAAAAATAGCCTTTTAAAATGATGGATCCTCTCTTGTATGTAAATTCGTTGTCATTGTAGTCCTCCAATAACTTTATTTTTCCTTCAGTGCATCGCATCAAATAATATTTTACATTTTCGTTGTTGTCTAAAGGTGCAATCACAACAAAAACATCTCCTGTGCAAATTACAATTGGCGTTAGATTTTTTAAGTGAATTAAATTGACTATATACACATAAGGTGATGAACAACAATGAACAATCAACAATATCATTACCTTCTCTAACAAGATATGAAATTCTATCGCCATCATATGATATTTCTATTTCTTCTGATTCTAATTCTTCTATTCTTGCTAGTGGCATTTTCCCTTTTGGATTAATCTCTGTGTGTTTCCAATGTTTTATGTAGTTGTTTGTTACATTTTCACAAACTTCTGTAGATTCAACATTTTCAGTGCAAATATGACAAAAACATGATTGCTTTCTATTGTCAAATGCAAACATGTTTTGAAAGGATTTTGGATGAATAGAGTGAAGTTCTCTTGTCCCATGTATGGTGTTAGCCTCGTATGGTATTGATATATCTATATCTTGGACCTCAACAAGCCAAAAAAACCTACACAATAAATGATAAATCACAAATGACAACTTTTAATGTTAGTGTACAAATACTTCAATGTTAGTACATACATTTTTTTAAAATTGACAATTAATATAAATTAAAAAAATCATGTACATACCTGCGCACATCTTTTGATTGTTGACTACAATCATGTCTTAGATGTGATTTACACCATTGGACAATATCTGCAGCTGAATGGAATCGTCTAGAAGAATGGTTCATTTTCCATCTTCGAAGTGCTATTTTTACACATGCTCCTGCACCATCAAGTTCACCTTTTCCATGTCCAGTTTCAAAGAAATTCCAACGATGTTTAATGTTCAGTGCTTTATGAAGTCGACATAACCAAAAAAATGATTGTGAAGATTTAAATTGTCCCGCACATCCATCCGACCATATCCAATGTTCATTGAATTTAACTTCACGCCTTTTTAGTGAATCATATCTAAGTTTTTTTCAATACATTGTTGAACAAAATGTGTATCGTGTGTATGATCATCGCTGATATAAACATGATATTATTTAATCACATCTCGATTGTCACACGTGCTTTCAATGACATCAACGTCTTGTTGAGAATGTCTATATAGAACATGGACAAGTATCGAAACTTGGTTAGAATGATAGTATTCACTTTGAATCCCTTTTTGTGTAGCAAATGTGTAGTTTTCTGCAAAATCAACCACAGACAAAATTGTTTCGGCTCGAAAAATTTCACGGGAATGTTTGAATTGAAGGTATTTCCATCGTACTCTATGTGAATGCTTATTGTATTTATAAATTTCACTTTGAAATTTCTTGACAAAATCTGTCACACATATTTTATCTTCTCGCAAATCAATTCTTTTGGAATGTGCATGACTAGAACTTGTAGAATAATTGCTGTATTCATATCTTCTCCAATAAATGGTTACATTTGAAAGTGATTGATAATTATCGATAGGGTATTTATTATGGAATAAAACAAGATTTCCACAACGATGAAAATGTTTTCCATTGTCACATTTCTTCTTATAAAATACTTCATCGTGATTTCTCTCACATAGAGTTTGAGATATGAATTCATGTATTGTGGGCGGAGGTGGTGAATTTGTCCAAAACATTTTACCAAATTCAAGAAATGTGTTGTAATATAATTGAAGTTGCACATGATAACGACAACAACATGTGTCACATATATTAATAGGTCTAACATACCATGGTTTTTGTTGCACAAATGTAGTGATTGACATATTAATTCCACGATGATCCTCCTTGAATTTATTAAACAATTGTACTTGTGTCATTTCCATTATATGTTTTGGACGGATTTCATATATATTTCATGATACTCTTTGTCGTATCACATCCCTTGAATTTGGTGAAACTCGAGCATGTTCCAACCAATATTTCTGTACAATATCTTTAACACCTTCTCCCATTCTATCTTTGTAAGGTTGTCTACAAATAATTTCCCAGCAAGCAAGTTCATCATTTTCATTTATTTGCATTATGAATTTGCTATGTTTGTATAATGTCTTTCTTGAGGTTCCAATTGCTTGTGCAAGTTGTGTTGTCAAACATTTTTGTCTAGTACTAGCTGAAACAATTGCTGTTTGAATTGCTCTACGTGCAGCACTGGTATCTTTCTTTTTGGATTTTCCAAATTTTTTTATTGCATCACCTATATTTTATATCACATTATGTTTCAGTTTCAAGTCTTTTGTCACCTTGTGAGTACCCAATAATGACATAGCACCTTCTAACTTCTTGGACACCAATAAACATCTCAAAATTTGCGCTTGTCCTGCTATTGAAACATCCTTGAGAATATCATCATAAATTTTTGTAGCACGATATCGTGCAACATGTATGGGTCATTTTTCTCCATATTTGTCACAATCATTGTCTTCTAACATTTCATCATCAATGGTGAAAGTACATATACATCAAGTTAAATTTAATTTCACATATGTCCAAAAATACAATTCATTATAAAAAATGAATTTGGAAAATACATGATATATACATACCAGGTCCAATTTATGGATCTTGATTTTGATCTTCAATATTGACTTCATCAACATTAACATGTAAATCAATATTTAAATCTTCAACAATGGTCTCTTCAACTTCCATTTGTTCTTCTTGTACCCTATTTTCAATTTCTATTTCATCAACAGTGTCATGTAAACTTGTTCTTATACCTTCAATTTTCTCTTTCATTTTTGCAACCCTTGCTCTTTTGGCTCTATTTCTGAGTTTTTGTTTTTCCCTATTAGCTTCGTCATCATGTTTACGATCACTTTTTTTTGACGGTTTCTCTTATTGCCTATGATTGTTTAATATCCTTTGGAAAAACCCTTGGAAAAAAATAAGAGCACCTTGTAAAGAAATATTTTTTGTAAAACCATTGGAAAAAAAATCTCTTTGAAAAAAAACCTTCTTTGAAAAAACAACTTATAAAAATATTTTGGAGAAAAAAACTCTTTTGCAAAAATATCTTGCAAAAAAACTCTTTGGAAAAACCAATTGCAAAGAAATAACCTACTTTGCAAAAATACCTTGGAAAAAAAACTCTAAAAAAACCTCTTGCAAAGAAATAACTCCTTTGCAAAAATACCTTGGAAAAAATAAACTCTTTGGAAAAATCCATTGCAAAGAAATAACCTACTTTGCAAAAATACATTGGAAAAAAACTCTATGAAAAAACCTCTTACAAAGAAATAACTCCTTTGCAAAAATACTTTAGAACACAAAATCTTTGGCAAAAGTGCCTTGGGAAAAACTCTTTGAATGCACCCCTTGGAAATAAATAAGAAGAAAAATACCTTGTAAAAAAACTCCTTTGGAAAAAGAAATCTCCTCTGAAAACCCCTTCAAAAATATTTTTACTTATACGAAATGAAAAGGTGCGAAAATAATGAGTCTCTTTCGTTTTACTTATACGAATATAGATAATGTAAATTTTTTTTTATAGTCGGCCTACAAATTTTTTTTTACGTTTAGTTTTTCGGTCGAACAACCTTCCTTGTAACGGTTTCGTAATGGAAAAACATTATTTGGTCGAAAAATTGTTCGGCCGAATAACCTTTGAGACCTAAGACCTGCACAGTTTTCAGGTTTCTCCATTTTCAGAAGGTAAAATGGATGCCTTACACTATAAATCGACTGTCGAACTTGATACCATTAGTTTCGTCATTAAATCTACTTTCCGTAGGTATAGATTTTGTTGTGTATAGGTGAGATCCGATATTTTAAATTTTTTTGATTCTTAACAAGTGTCGAGTTTCGTTTCATCTCTTTCAAAATGTGGTGAAATGAAAAATATATAACTTTAAAAATACACCACCTAAAAAATTGAAACAAATATGGTGCGGTTAATTGGAGTGTCTACTTCAAAAGGGTATTTGTATATTTTTAAGTTTTATAGTCAATTGAGAGAAACGTGTCGCAACCAAAAACATGTTGAAACCGACAAGGTTTCCCCATTAATCGAATTAAAAAAAATATTATAATTAGTATATAGATCCGTTGGTTACAAAATTATAGTCATCGCAATAGTATATTGTGTGTAGATTGTCATAGCATATTTTTTTTTTGCAAAACACAAGTTTAACAATGATTTTAGGGGTGCAACAAACATGACTATTTTTTAGTCCTTTAATTTTATAAGGACACAGTGTCAAACATTTGCCAAAACGACATATCAAATCTCAATAAAAAAAAATTGAAAAAATTATGAATAGAAAGATAACATAATTGTCTAAAAGTTTTGTTTTTACTTAAAAGTGAAATTCTAAACAAAAATATCACTTTCGTTCGTCCAATGTTGAAAAACATGAAAAAATCATATTTATTTTCTCATAAGACCCCCCAAAATAGACATCCACCTTCATGGATTCACCCATAAATGAATTTAAGATAGAAAACACACCAAATAAATGGAATCAACAGAGGATAAAGAATGAGATTGTGGCAATGGTAAAATAGTAATATTACAAATGACCTTGATATTGAAAAAAAGACTCGGAGAGCATAAAGAAGATATATACATTAGAATTGAGTGCAAGAGGAGGAGGATGTGGAAGAAGTGGAAATGGAGTTATTATCCTCACATTATAACAAAAAAATTATAATTTCCCTTTCAAGTTAGCAACTGGTGAATATACATTAGCACATGATAAATGGAAATGGGAGGATATAAATGTTGAAGGATTGTCAAGTTCCCATACGAAATCATGAATATACACAAATCCCACAAAGTTTACAAAGTCTAAGCTGGGGTGATGGGAGAAACTTGTCAATGATAACTTAAAGGAGAAAAGGGAGCAATTAATGAACCCAAGACAAACAACCCCACTTAAGGAGACATTTCTTCAAACACCCAAGCCTTCTAAATTAAAATTCTCTTGTGGAACATAAGGGGCAATAATGCACCTAATAAATGAAGCATTTTGAGAAACAAAATACGAGTAGAAAAACTATACAGGGAGGATGCAATTGCTTGACTGGAGGACTGAGAGGATTTTCAAGAGCTATGGAAATGATGTAGGATCCCATAAACATGGATCTAGAAAACCATCTTACCACATAATGATGGATGACTAGCGATTTATACTTTAGACTCAAGGGTAGAGGGAAATATAACTAATGTATATGGGTTCATTGATCCCTCACAAATTCTAGATTAATGTTTGGAAAACTTATGTATGATTAAGGTCCTCCCCAATTAGGAACATTGAATCATTAGAGAATACCTAACCACAACAAAGTCCCTATTTGAAAAGAAAGGATTTGTAAGGTTAGATGCAGAAAGTTGTATTCTCCTGGACCTTTTAGAGAATTGATATTTTGTGGATGTATTTCCAAAGAATGTCATGTTCACTTGGAACAATTTGGTGTGAAGGGTTGATTCACATTATAGAAAGTATAAATCAAATTCTTATTTAAGAGCCCCTCTTCTCAAATTACTTCAAAATAGGTTATTTTATTATCCTAGGCATTATATTCGAAAAGGATTGGATAATTGGCCTATCCTCTTATAGTGGAACCTACAAGGTGAGCCAAAAAATACCCTTTTGTTTTGAAAAAAATGTGGTTTGGTTAATGGGGGTTTAAAGGTAATTCAAGTGAGTGGTGAGAGGATGTTGATATCCACATAATCTCAAAATTTTTATGTTACAACAAAAACTTAAAGCCTTGAAAGCTATGATAAATTACTTGAAATTCTTTAAAGCCTTGAAAGCCTTTACACCTAAAAAATGAGAAACATAACATGGAATATCATTAAGTGGAACTTGAAGGATCAATGGACCTTCTTGGGAACTGATATATTTTGATAGAGTGACTACATTTATGTAAAACCAACACTAGTAGATGCAACATGACCATGGAATTTCATAATTGTTGTCATAATTGTTGGACTACAAAATTCCATGATAATAACATATTTCAAATAAGGGTGATTAGAATATGCTCATCACGTGGCTTATAGAATGTCTCAATGAGACACCATTTTGTGGACTATAATGCTTATGAAATATTCCCATAATGGTAGGATGAACAAGCTAAACAATGTTTAATAACATTCTTGAGCATAGTGTTGTCTCATGTAATGTTGTGATTTGGGATTGTATATAAAATGGGAAAATCAAGGAGGCTCACAAACTGTTTAAAATAATGCCACAATGGAGATATGCATCGTTTCAAGCATTGAGAGTTGTTCTTACATTAGTCTTGTTGTTTCTTTATGTGGATGTAATAGATACTTGGAGTGGTTTTGACATACCAGTTACAAAAAATGCCAAAAGGTGAGGGCATTCCATCATGGTACCTTTTAAGATTATCCTCATAGTTTGGACATTGACCTTCATTTGTTTAAGACATGACTAGTGAGGAATTTGAGGGAGTAAATGAATGTAATATGTGATCAATGTATCAAGGAAAAGGGACAAATACAAGGAAAAACATGTCCATTTACAAGGCGAGAGGACACATTAATTAAACTCAAAACCTCACACATCCAAATATGCCATGTAAGTAAGGAGAATGTTTCTGCATCAACCTTACCTTAGGCCATTTTGTCTCTAGGGATCATTTGACATTAATATGCCTATGTCCACCACACAAGCCCTATAAAGGGAATCTTTATCATGTAAGTGGAATATAGTGTTCGTTTCAAGTATGACGCACTAAGGATGTCTCTCATGGCCTAGTCCATGTTCTAGGGTAAACATATGAAGTCCTAGTCCATAAGAATTTACTCAAGGGATTGGGGCCCACACATGGGGCCCTAGTCCATAGCGGCATCTCTATGTGGGAAATATTTGGCTTACAAGCAATAAATGGTCATTTAAATCTCTTTACAACTAATAATGGTTATAATTGATTGTGGTTTTGTCTTCTATTGCCTTCTTTAAGCATGGAATGCGTGTGTGGGTGTGTGTCCTCGAAAGGTTATGTCAAGTTATGTAAGAAACTGTATTTCCTAAAATAACAAAATTGGTCACTATGAAGAACACACATAACTTTATGAACAAGATGCTAATTAATCATGATAGATACTTACACAAATATGCATAAATTGAGTTAAAAATTGATAATAAAGATGAGGGTTAAAAGAAACTAATCCCCCCATAATTGAACAATTTTTGGAAGATCTCAAATTTGTGATGAACGATTTTTTGTCATTATGCAACCTTTCATTCATGCAGAAGTGTTGTAGCTACAACAAATCCCATGTTTTATCCAAAACATGGGAGCCCCAATCTTATATGAAAGGGTAACTTAGTCAATTTTTGGGGTTGTTCATCCTGTATGTATGCATTCTCTCCTTTGACATGATTTGATTTAGTTAACAATTTTCCCTTTTGAAAATTTCTAATTTTCTGATTGTTTTTTTTGAGTTGCAGAAAGAACTATTTTTCCCGCAACCCGCAATGCGTAATACGGGAGCTTGGTTTTGCGTTTGAAATTTTCATCCCGCAACTCGAATCCTGCAAATTGCGGATTGCGAAAGTAGTTGGGTCAATAAAGTGTGTTGTGTGATTTCTGCAACCCGCAACCCGCAAATGCAGAATGCGAATGCAGAATGCACATTATTTTCATTTTTACTTATTTGTTTTTGATTCATTTGAGTTGGTTTTTATCATTTCAGTTGGTTCCATAATCTCTGTGGTTAACTTAACGTGTTATCTTTCACATTCCCCACCTAGATTTGGTCTTTGCTGCATAAACTGATTATTCGGGATTATGGCTCGTTGTTAGCTTCATTTTGGGATTTTGATTGTTCTTATGGTTTCTTCTCTCATGATTTTGGTATTGCATTAGTTCGATATTTGACCTTGATGGACTTTTATTTTCACTTTAGAATCATAATGTAAATATTTTAAATAATTTTAGTCTTTGGGTTTGTTTGCTTATGTTAGTTTAATATTTTTAAAGTTTGGATTAAGTTTATTGAGATCTTTTAAATATTCATGGTCATGCTTTGACTTTCATTAACTTAATTTGTGTATTCTATTAAATCCATATATTAAATTTATACTCAATTTGATGTTATGAAAATGAGAAGAACACATGTTAAGTTTGATTGAGTTCTAATTTCCCTAATTTCTAGGGGATTTGGTTTTGTGATTATTTGGAAGTTTGTGGGATTAAAATTCAACATTCATGAATGTGAAATTAGTTTGATCATGGATAAGTCTTTTATTTTCAATAAACTGATTTGATTTTGAAAATATAATTCCTATTTTTCCATTTTTCAATTAGATTTTCTATTATTAGTTTGCAAAAGGAAATACTATTATTATTTTCTCAAAGAATATGACTATGATAGAAACCTATTATGGAATTCATTAACTCTCCTATATTATAGGAGTGATTCTTTCCTTATATATGATAATTTGTTTCCAACATTTATTTTCTTAAGAATTAACTTCTAAGTAGTTTTGGTTTTTTACTTCTAGGTTTCGGGTTTTCGATATTAGATTTTCTTTCACTTTGTAAATATTTCTAGATTTTTAACCTTTTCTCAATTATTGTTTTATTTTAATCTACTTCATACAACCTTAAAGAAAATTAAAAAAAAATTTCATTTTTTCAAAGCTTTCCAATCATTTTTATGCATTTGGGAAACTTTTAATTTTGTTAAATTTCAACCTTTCTGCAATTCCTTCCTGCAACCCGCAATTGCCGATTTCGGAATCTTTAATTTGATAATTGTATTTGCATGTTTTCGCAATTTGCAGATTGCGGGAGGTAAAATTTTCATATTTTTAATAAAACACTCCCTCAACCCGCAATCCGCAATGCGGATTGCGGAAATCACCTTTGCAAATTCTTACTTTTTCATTTCTGCATTTTTCTGGACCCCAAGTTTAAATTTAATTTATTTACAGGTCCATAAATTCTGGTAATTTTATTTTTTCTTTTACATAGAGTTTTAAATTTAAATTTTGATTTGTTTAAATGATTTTTCCAAATTCAAAATTTCATTTTCGATCTTTCGGGAAAATAGATTTTTAATTTTTTGGTTTAATTCATTTGGAAAATAATTAACACAGAATAATAGATTTGATTATTAAAATCAATGGCCATAATTCACTCCACAATGAAATATACGGTTACTGAGCCTTAACTTCCAAGAGAATAATCTTGAGTTGATTTTCCATTTGTATCAAAACATTTAAAAACAAGATTGTTGAATGATGATATACGCCAGAGATAAGATTGCCGAAAAAGGAGATTTTTCTATTATTCACACTTTACATTACATTCTACCTTGGTTAATGAACGCTAATTGATATAATTTTTGCAGATTTGATGGGATGCTAAGCCGTGCAAATTACCGAAGATAATATAATCAAACTACAGTTGTGTTATAAATTTGAAGTTTGACGGTGAAAGCTTTATCTACTAGCAATGGAGATCATTTATTCTATTTTAGCACAACGAATTGGATTTCTCGAGAAAGAAGGAAGCTCCAACAAAAATTCATGGATCGTTGAGAGAAAAGTTACAAGTTGGTATGAAATTAATGAAGACCACATTTATTTCTAGAAGCTGAATCACACCTGGTAGGAGAGGCGAATTTCAGGCTCCATTTGCCATGAAACCATGAAGAATCTGACAAAACTATTGAAAACCCACTTCACAAATGGGGTATTTTACTCCTAATTGCGAGCCGTTTTTGAGATCTCTCAACCGATTTGGAGAAAATATTGCCAATTACAGGAGTATTTTCAGAAGTTGGTTGCGACCAATTTGGATGGGAGTTGAACAAACCAGAGTTCTGGTGGTTGGATATTATATTTTCATTTCTCGTCTCTTCTATAAAATTGACCCAAAGGACTGAGTTGAGGGAGAGGGGGAAGCACTCGATAGAGTTCTATAGATTTCTCTTTTAGAACTAAGGAGACGCTGTGAGGGAGAGACCTTCATACCAGAGAACCAATGTTTTCTTCTCTGCAATATTTTGTAAATTTATTTCAAGGGATAATGTACGAAGGTTCTGTCCACAGGATCTCTGGGTGGATTATGAAGCTCTGTAATTTCTTATTGGAGTTGGAATAAAATACCAGAAACCGCTACAACAATCATTCATATGAGTTATATGTGATTTTTCTGCATTTTCTTAGTTGAATTAATAATTAGATTTGAACATTCTTTGTGCAACATTTGTAGCTAATGTTTTACTGTATTATTTTGTGGCAGGTTTGTTTAATCTGATTATGATAAATGACTGGAGGTTTAACGTATAAATAGTATTTTCCAAACTGCAATAATTTCTTATTGTTCATTTTTGTAGAAAAAATGATGTGCCTGTTAATTGCTGAGTTGTTTGAATTTCTTTAAGCAATGCAATAATTATCTTTTATATGCGTTATATTTCTATTAAAATATTTTTCTCCCGGGATAGTTTCTTAGATAGGTTATTAATTAGTATTTAGTTTAGTTAGATATTTTATCTTAATATCCTCGGTTTAAATTTTCATTTTTGTAACTATAGAATTTCTTCTCATAGTTGCAGAATTATTGACTTTAGATTTCATTAAAATTTAATTTAGGATTGGCTTTAGCTTTAATCCAAAGTCTCCCTTTTAAGGAGCAAACTCACCGACTCAAAGAGTGCCAGCGGAGGTTGAATATCCGTGGGTGTTAACCACACCAAACAACTTGAGGATAGGGTAATACTTGTGTAGGACTACCTGAAGCCTTTGGGTGGGTTTTGATCCCCTGTTGTTTGCCTTGGATACCATTCCATCACTTGCACAACCAATGCATCAACAAGAAGTATCATAGAAGGGATAACGGGATGAAGAACATTGATTCAAAGACACCAAGGACACAATTGGTACACCTTAGGTTTGCCAACATAATCTCAATGGCTTGAACCATGCTCCCTAAAAATACAAGGATATTCATGGGATTAAATTTTATGTGAGGGGTATTGTACATCTCATTAATAGATGTAGGTTGAATGTGTTCAATCCTTTTGTAAATATTTACAAAATATATGATTAGAACACGACCTAGATCAAAGGTGTTAGGGCGTTACTAAATTCTATCATCACTTTATTACGTATTAGGTTGCTAAATTCTATCATAACTTTATCCGAGCTACTGGATCTTTGGGGTATTCTCTTTTTGTCTAAGACTTTCAGGGTTGAGAAAGTTTTGATTGTTGGTGACTCTTAGGTTACTATCGAACGGTCTAGTGGGGTCTCAAGCCCCCATTCCCTCTTGTTGGAGCATTGGAAGATGAAAGTTCAAAGGCTGATTTCTTCATTCACTATTATCTCTTTTCAATATATTTATCAACAGCTCAATGAGATGGAATACATACTGTCAAAGTCAGGGATAGGCGACATGGATGGTATTATTCATTTTGAGGTTTGGAAAAATTCCTCTCTCTCGCCGACCGAAAGATTAGACATAAGTTGAGGGCTTGTCCTGTTAGCAGATTAGTCTTTGTTGCTGATTGTATGAAAGAACCATATTCCCTAGCCTAGGTTGCTCATAGTCTTTGGTTTTATGTATACAATAAAATTTAGAAGGTCTATTTTTTTCCATTGCGTTGTTGTTCTCAATTCAAGAAGGAGACTATTGTAAATAGTTTTTGGACCATCTGGTTTCAACCTTCAATTTAAAGTTAAAATTTTTTTCGCTTTGAAAAAAAAATGATTAGCATGCTAATTCCAATCCATGGTCTATTAAATATATATATATATATATATTTGTTAAAGATGATTATGTTGTCTTTTGATCTTCCAAGGTATGAATATCAATCTCTCCTAAAATAATGTATCATACTACACACGAATCAAACTTCAAGATTTTTAAGTTTATTTTTTCTGTGCATTTAATCTATTTTAATTATTTTCACTTGATATTATTAGGAGGATATGGTAGTATGTAGGGGAATGAAGCGATTGCGCTTTAGGGGATAATAACATCATTATTATCAATCTTTAGCGAACCTTCTTGAGAATTTTAGATACTAAAATCTCAATTCAAAATTTGGTTCTTTGTGGCTCTTATTAAATTAGAATTTACTACTAATAACTACCATTGTCCCATTCAATATAGAGTTTAAATTGTCACTTTCATGATGTGTAATAATTATATAATATAATTTTCACATAATGCATCAAAAGGAAAGTGTGTCTTCTTGCAACAAATGTAGTAAACATAGCATTACTCCTCATCCTCATAAGTTTTTCTCATTTTACATCTATTATAGGACTCTCAAGGTTCTTGACAACTCTAATTGACTTTAAATTTGGCTTATATTTCTAATCTAGATTGTTTTTACTAAATCTCATTTGGTTGAATCCATATTTTTCTCAATAAAGCCTATTTTTTGCTACTATCTATTATCATTGCAATAAGACACGATAGGTGTAATTGGCTCTAAAATGGAATTGCCGATGCTATTAGTTAACATAAATCCTTGTGCCTTGTTTATTATTAACATGTTAAGGAATGAATACTATTAAGTACTAAAAAATCACAAGGAAAACTGATGGCATGAAAGAATCCTTGGTATAATAGATAATATTTGTGGCAAAAAGTATTAAGACACTACAACAAATCCTAGAATTAGTGTCCCTTTTTAGTGTAATTTTTTTTACATTGAGTGGTCAAACTAGACGCTAAATGGGACGTGTCATGGACAAAACTTAAATCATCTCAAAAACGTCTTTTTTTTCTTCCTAGATAACATCCTTTATGACGTCCAAAAAAGCGTCTATATTTTTGCTTCCAGAATAGCGTCCAACTTTGCTTCCTAAACAACGTCAAGGTTTGCGTCCTAAATAACGTCCTATTTTGATTCCTAGCGAGTGTCCTCTTTTTCTTCTTAAATGACGTCCCCATTAGTGCCATATTTACATCCCTAATAGCACCATGTTAGCATCCAAATCAGAATCCAATATTGCATCCATTTTTGCTACCACTTTAGCATCCTATTTTGCACCATGTTTTATTTCCAAATATGTGCCAATTTTCGCTTCCAAATTTGCACCAATTTTTGCTTCCTTTTTTGCATTGTGTTTTTCTACCAAAATTATGCCACATATTTCTTCTATTGTTGCACCATATTTTGCTTCCTATGTAGCGCCAGGTTTTGCATCCAAAGTAATGTCTTATTTTGCTACCATATCAACGACATGTTTGGCTTCATCATTAGCGCCACATGTTGCATCCTTTTTAATGCTTAGTTTCACATCTTATTTTGCTACCATATCAAAGCCATGTTTGGATTCATCATTAGCGCCACATGTTGCATCCTTTTTAATGCCTAGTTTCACATCTCTTATGTTTTGGTCACTAATTTAGTCGTTTTTCGTAATTTTATATACGGATTTTGGTCATTTTGTTTGGTCACTTATCTCTTATTTTTTGGTTACTAATTTATTTGTTTTTAGCCGATATTATAATACTATTAGGGCATGGAGGAATCGAACCACCAACCTCCTGATTGTAAGGTAGGCACTCTTCCATTGGGCTAGCACCTTTTAAGAATTTGGGAACCTAACTTACAGAGTCCTCTATAATGGTAAAAATGATCAATCACAACTTTGAGTATCTAATGGTTGGCAAAGGATGATAGATTGTATAAGTTCACAATATATGATCAAGCAAGTTATGAAATCCATAAAAATTTTAGAGGAATTTTAAACAAAACTCCATAAATTGGCTTAATGGGATTGCAAAAATCATTATTCCCTGGCAAACATAAGTGTACCACTATATGAGACCTATCAACCACAATTATCTTAGTGTGGATGCCAAGGATATCGTATATAAACATGATCATCCTATATCCATGTATAAGTGGAGCAATAAGGAGAATCAAAAGAGGATGATCAAGCCAATAGTTAGTTGGATCCTATCCACCATGGGATGAGAAAAGTTCCTTCTTCCATCAAGCTAATTAGTATCCACAATGACAAATGGTTAGGATATATTGCGATGCCAATTCATAATGTTTATTCGCTTCCTAGGGTGATGTTGCAATGCTTGCAATGGGAGATCTACATGATCCCCAACAACATTGGATATAAGCATATTCATGGGGCCATAGAGTATAGGATAAGGTTGTATTTTTATCTTTTTCTTTGGAAAACCAGGCATGATTTGAAACATTGGGAGAAGGAATAGAATCATATATACTTAACAAACTACAATCATGACAAGGCATATGAATCTACTCTATAATCATTGTGTAGATGTTGGAAATGGGTATAACTGCCTAAGAAATATGAACAACGTCCATTTAAATATGAATGTAAAACCTTCCATGTCAGAGGAATACTCGATGGAAGCGAACTTACTATTTCTAACATAAAGAAACAAAGAAGCCAGAAATGGAAGCTCCAGGGGGATACGCATAACATTAGAATGCAAAATCAACACCCTAAAGAAGTTCCATCTAGATTTTGCATTGTAAACAAGAAATCATTCATAATATAGACAAAATTGATTGTGATCATAAAATAGGTCATATTTCACTTCCCTATATCACAATGCGATTACTCTATTGGTCAGGTTTCCATTTTGGTCACTACAGAAAGATCTTTCCATGTAAAAATCCATAATCTTTAGAATCCCATTATTATAAATTAATAGATAATATCATATTTAAAGCATAAAATGCCATGTTCAAACATTTGTTTCAATAATCATATCTCATAATGAAAGAAAGAGAAGTAAAAAGATTGATAAAATCAATAAATTACCTTTGACGTCCCAATGCAAAACTTGGTTGATATGACATTGAATACATTTCTTTACCAACACAACTTTCATCATACAACAAAATCTAGTGTTTAGATATTAAGAACCAGAGAAGTGTTGCATTATTGAAGACTGAACAAGAATTCCCTTCAACTTTTGTAATTATTCTTAGTTACTGAGTAAGTTGCTATGGATTTTATATCGAGGGGAGTTAAAAAAATTGTATTTTGTGTTAAGACGAGGAGCTAGAATAAGTGACGATCAATAATATATTAGGATCCTTGATGTATTATGTATTAATGTGTAATAAATATCATGAGTGTTAGTGACCAATCAAGTTAATGAATAACAGTTAGAATTGGCTGATTTCTATTTTTCACATCCCCGTGTTTTCAGATAAACATTATGATGTTTGATTATCGACCTGTGAGTCCCAACTCTCTCTGAGGCATTGAATGGTTTCATTTAATGTTCTATGCTTTAAAGAAATGAGGAGTTCAAAGGTGCTGTTCTATTTGAACTGAGCTTGTCTCTGATGGTGAGCAATATTCAGCCTACAACAGATCTTGTAAGGCTCACCAGAATAAAAAAATATGTATCTTATTTTAATATAAAAATTTCAATTGTTTAATTTCTCTTACTTGCCAAATTTTTCCCAAGTCAAGTCAAACTCTTGAATCTTTTGCGTCAGTGAGTTCTTTTTCCAAGTTGATTCTACTAACTATGTTATGAGCCACATAACAAAGAAAGTATTACAGGGACACATTATCCATACAAAAAAGATAAGACATATCAACTCAAATATGCAGAAAAAGTCAAAAGAAGAGAGCTATATTGATGAATTTCAATAGTAGATATCAATATGAATCATGTACAAAGTAAGTATCCTAGAAGCATCATGAATTTTTTAAAGTTAATATAATCAAATGCTTCACCTCATTTTCATCCCGAATGCGTTCCTGTACAGATTTGCATTTCTTCCACTGGGGCCCAAAACCTGTTTCTAATGCAAATTGGCGTAAAAATTCAGGCCAAGTTAAGGGATTCAAATGTTGATGCCATTAACGCATGTCCAAACCACATGCAAATGCCAAGATCCAAATAAATATCTGATATCCGATAACACACAGCTTGTCATAATGAGTTTTCATTTTTAGATAGGGAACCAAACCGTTGATAGAATTTGTTGATGCTCAACATCAACATGCCTAAAAGAGGTCGGAGCATGACGCCAAAGACAAACCTATCGAAATTTTTGCAAAATAATTTCATCTATATCATCGTGTCAATCATGTCACAATGTTCAGGTCGCCACGTTGATCGTCTGCATATTTTTTCCCTAATTTTGAGCTTATTTGACACTCTCGATAGTAAGTAAAAGTTTCGAAAAATATGTTCTTTTCTGTTTTATTAGCTAAGAATTGCGAATTTCTCGTCACATGATAAATTCACGGTTAAATCCATTATTGATATTGTTGTTGTGTCTAACATCTAAATGTCAAAATAACCTCCCTCGGTACTCCCCATGCAACAAAAAAATCCTAATACTAACCATTTTCTATTTTACCTTCCTTAAAACCTATTTCATAAACTTCTCCCTTCCCTAAGTTCCTAAGCTTATCCCTTAGTCCCCCTTGTCTATGCTTATCCTTTCCCATCCTTCTATTAATATAATAATAAAATTTTTACTTTTTCCATAAATCCTTTTCCCAAAAACCAACTTAAAAATGAAAGTTTCCTTATCCATGCTTATCCTTTCCCATCCTTCTAATAATATAATAGTAATAATAAAGCTTTTAGTTTTTCCATAAACCTTTTCCCAAAACCTAAGTAAAAATGAGAAAGTTTCCTAAACACGTTATTAATATAATAATAATAATAATAATAATAAAGCTTTTACTTTTTCTATAAATCATTTTCCCAAAACCCAAAGTAAAAATGAGAAAGTTTTCTAAACCCATTAATAATAGTGAAATAAAACGAGCTTTACTCTTAGAGTCTCTTATCTGTACCTTTTCAAGAATATTTGAAGAATATATATATTAAAAAAAATCTCAATTCCATAACTTTTGTCTTTGGAACCTTTACGACTTTATTGGTTAAAATAAGGTCATTTGAGTGGGTTTAATGGTTAAGAAAATGTGTTATCTTTATGAAGGTCACGGGCTCAAAATCGATGGGAGGGTAGGGTTGCTCATTGGCCTGTTGTGACATGGCTCAAAGGGTAGGCGAGACTCACCTCGGTGGGTTTTGGGACATCTGGCTTGCAGGATGTTAGATATACTCTTGAGAGGTTGTTGTTCCCATGGTTAAAAAATAAATAAAGTCATTTGACTCATTCTCAAAGAAAGAAAAATTCTTTATTTAAATTAGATTTATTTTTATTTCATAAATCAAATTATATTATTATAATTATTGTTATTAATTGTTTCTTTTTCTATGGTTTAACAAAATATGTTGTATATGAGCCAATGTTTGCAAAATATGGTATGTGTCTTATATAACTAGCATAAATGTTGATGCATGTCATTAGCTAGAGAGCGTCTAAAAAAATGTGGTAAGGTCTTTTTATACTTTAAAGGTATTCCAAAAGTTTCAATTCTCTAAAATGTACAAGAAAGAATATGGAGGTACATTCTTCTCATTCTTTGGTTTCCACTCCTATTAAGACACATTCCAAGTCAATTTGTATTTAAGTATACACAATGAAACCAAAAAAGTTTCACTCAATTTTATTTGTAGATTCAATCGGTTTTGTTGATCATCCATAGCTCTCTTTAAATGGAGAGATTCTAACTCGACTTAGGTATATACATGGTGAAATCATAAAAAGATCATGGGAAAAGGACCATTGGGAAAAAATGGCTTTCTCTTTGGGCAATGGTTCCTTCTTGAATTTGCAATGACTATAAGAAAAATTATTTCATTGGTAGATCCAATGGGTTTTGGTGATCATTTATAGTTCTCTTTTAACAAAGAGACTTTAAATCAACGCCATTATACACATTAATGTTAATGGAGAGACTCTTAACTTGACCTCACTCTACAATGTCAAACCATAAAAAGGTCATGGACAAGGAACTGTTGGGGAAAACCTGACTTGATCTTTAACAAAGGTTCCCTAAATTTAAGCTTGCGTTAATGTTTATTTACCCAACCCACCCTTGATGAGATTGTCCAATCTCCCCTTATACTCATGGGAAAATGATTCCCCTACTTATGGGAAAAACAAATCCCACAAAACAATAATAAAAATTCACTCCACTAAGTTATCAAGGCAAATCCAGTTCAAGAGGTTAATGAAATTTTCATCGATGCTATATTAAGTGTCGATATTGAAAGGTTTAAATAGAATGTCATTTTATCAATGCATAGAATTGGAGATTTTATGATTGACATATTTATCCCAAGAAATGGTTTGAGCTTGGAAACAAGGGGATTATCTCCTAAATGTCATTTTTATAGTTCCAAGGGATTCCAATGTGGAAGGGGGGGTTGGATCATGACGCATGCCATTGGAAAGGAACCTTTAGGCCACGAGTGGCATACATGCTATATTTTCAATTATAACTCTTAAATCCTTTTAATAATTGTTGTGGATTATCATGTCACTTAGTTTTATGTATTTGGAGACTCTTAGTTGGTAATAAATTGGATGAGAGGTATTATTAGGAGTAGTAACATTCTTCTTAGTCCAATTGTAGATAAGATTAACCAAATGGTATACAGTTATGGGATCCTCTATTTATCACATGTCTCTAGGGAAAACAATTATGATGCATATTTTTTGTTTGTCTAAGGAGGCTTCAAGGATGGATGCAGATATTGTGGAACTAACAAATTGGGGTGGGGTAAGGGTGGGTAGGTGCAAGGTGAGATCCATCTCCCTCTATTTCCTTTTACTCTTGGAATACTAAATCTTATGAACATTATTAGTGATCATTTAGTTCTATTATGGACTTCATGGCCATTTCTTTGATATCTCTTTGATAGTTAGGTTTTTTTCTCTTTTGCTTTAGTAACAAAAAATGTAATAGAAGTCTGTTTGTGAGACTCTTTTTTATGTTTTTTTGAACTAGTTTGATGGTATGTTGTTTAAGGCCTTGAGCATAATTTCTTGGGGTCTTGTATGCTAATTTATTGTGGGACTTTCTTAGAGTATTTGACTTTCCAAACTCAGTTGTTGAACATGTACTACATGACATGAGCATTTGCAATATGTAAGTGTCTTCAATGAATGAAATTATTCTTTTTCTCTTTTGAAAAAAGAATTCAAGCTTGATAGGAAATCAAATCATGCAACATTTTCCAATGGAGTTATCTAGAGATTAAATTCTAGAACATGAAGAAACAAGTCATGCACGATTATACATTGGTCAGTCAATCAACTTGTGTTCCCATGATCCTTATAAGAAAGTGTTGGAGTCAAAATGAATGATTTATGTCCTTATAAAAATCCCAATACCCTATACACATTCATGATATTCCAAACTTCAAAATGATTCCCACATCACAGGCATATGATAAATTTTTAACTTGCATGGTCTATGTAGTAGTATGGAACCTCATCAATAACCATGAGTCCTCGAAGCAATTGTTAAGGATTACATCATTCTCATTATCATCTTCATCATCATGGAAATGATCATGATGTGATTATATGATGATGATGTGATTATATGATGATGGAAACAATAATGATGATGATAGTGAAGATGCCAATTATGAAATATATGATGATGATAGTGATGATGGAAATGAAAATGATGATGCCAGTAAAGAATGAAATGAATGATGATGATGGTGATGAAAATGACAATGATGATGATGGTGATGAAAATGACAATGATGATGATGCCGATAATGATAACGATGGAACTGATGTTGGTGATGATGACTTAGATGACAATGACAATGATGATGAACTAGATGACAATGATTATGATGATGTCAAGATTTAAATCAACCCTCAACACCACTTCTATATTTGGTCACTCATATTCCTTTAGGGCTAGTAAGAGAGATATCAAAGTAAATCATTGTTAGGGTCACTCATATTCCATTAGGGTTCATCGTTAGTCTTTGTCATTTAGATTCATGTCATGCCTTTAGAGTCACTCAAATGACAATACATTCACTCAAATTCTGTCGAGGACAAATGAATGTCATGATCATCAAATACGTCATATGGTGACCAACATCATTGCCATCCTCGTTGACATAATAATAATCATAATTAACAAGTACATCATCAACAATTTTTCCATAATTAGTCAATAATTTGTCCATGGATTTCAAAGCGGTATCCCTTGGCAACCTTCAACGATATTTCATACGCAAGAATTTTCTTGAATATCACAAACATGGAGACCTGAGTAGGAACAACCAACACACACAACAAAGATATCCAATAAATTTTATCAAAGTCTGTCGCCTAGCTTCACAATAGGTATAATGAAAAATAATACTCAAATATGTCAATACAAGGGAGTTTCACATAATAAACGAAACTGATTTAAACTTTAATAGAAATTTGACAAACCTCAAAAGAATCGCCGAAATTGAACCAATTATTCTGAATCTTTAACGAAAAATCCACCAATGCCTTAAAACTTGAGCAACTAACTTCTTTTTTCTGTGAGAGATGTCTGCTTATAAGGCCAAATATGCAAAAAAAATTGGTCCACTTCTTCAAAGCAACACTATGAGAATTATTGAAATGCTTGTTGCTTCATTCCATTTTAAACCAAGACCAAAATGTCCTTAAGAGTACAAATAAATTTACCTTTTGTGTTAAGATTGATATCCACTTCTTGTTCCTTGTATGTTCTTGGTAAAAATGAGGGTATGGATGGGGGGGTTGTCCAAGACAACCTTGTAGGGTGAAATTTTGGTAGCACCATGATAGGTGGTATTGTACTACCTTTATGCAAGGGGTGGGGGGTGGGGGGGGACTACTAAACCCAATGGCCATATTAGTCAATGTAAAACCCAATGGCTAACAATATTTTTATGGTCAACACCTCAAAACCTCTATTAATTGTTATTAAATCCAATATCTCAAGTCCTGCAATATCCAAAAGTATTATGACATGCATCATCATTGTGGACATTGACGCTGTCATCATCATCATCATCAATTCCATATGGTACATAAACATTATCTTGATCATCATCATCGTCAGCATTAAGTACATCATCAACAAAATCATCGTCATTATGGTCACACATATTCCATTAGTGTTCTTAATCACTCATCGAAATTAGGATTCATGTCATGTAATTTTAAGGTCATTTATATGTCATTACAGTCATTTCAATGATAATAGGGTTGTTTAGATGTCGTTACATACATTTAGGTTCCATTAGAATCAATTAGGATCCAAAAGTGATACCACATGCATAATCATTGTTGACATCCACATCGCCATCATCATCATACAATAAATCAACATCATTGTCATCGTCGTAGTCATGATCAATATAATTGCGATAATAATGAGCAAGGAGCCATACTACCTCACAAGAATGGATGATATAGTCTTATACTTATCAAATCATATCCATACGCTCCATCATAATTATTGTAATGCATCATCGTCATGTTGTTAGGGACATCATATGCCATTAGGGCCTATCAAATGTTGTTGGGGACACAAAAATGCCATTAGAGCAATTTAGGTGACATTAAGGTAATTTACCCCTCATTAGGATTAATCATGATCCAAAAGTGCAATGATTACGATCATTTATGTGCCACTATGATAAATCAAGATCCAAAAGTACTATCACATGAATCATGATCATTAACATTGACATTGATATATCTGACGTTATGTCAGATGTTTCCCGAACACAATTCCTAGCTCTAATCCTAGTGCAATTCCTAGCACATTTCCTTTCGAAATTTCTGGCATTATTCCAGGTGCTATACCTGGATCTTTACTTAGCACTCTGTTGGATGTTTTCTAGGCGCAATTCCTAGATCTATACTTGGTGCTATGTTGGATGTTTTTCCTGCCAAAATTCATGGCATAATTCCTATCGCTAACCCTGGATTAATATATGGTGCTATGCTATTCAAGACATTTTTCTAGAGGTTGTTCTTGGAGTTATATGGGATGCTTTTGTGGACACTAATTGGGACATTAATTGGGATACTAATTGGGATTCTAATCAACAACTCAAACCTATTTAGATTTGTTTGCAGCTCTAATTCACTCTAATACCATGTGAGAATTGATTCATAGTGAGGTCTAGGAGCTAGAGAAATATTCACAATCAAAGTATTTGAGAAAATATGCAATAGAACAACAAAAGAGAATGAAATAACACATGTGAATGGTGCTAATAACTGATCATTATATTATAGTACATATTGAAGACATGTATGGTAGATATTTATAATACATTGGGGAAAATCCATGAGCCTTTGGAGGCAATGTGAATGCATACAAGTGTCAGGATAGGATTTGACCCCTAAACCCCCCTAGGTTGACCAATAGGCTCCCAAACCTAACCAAATAGTCACAAATACATGTGTGAACATGTAAGGAGGCATAAATGCAGACATGCAAGGAATGAGAGTACACATGTGTGATTGGGTGAGTCTCTAGGAGGCTATAAATGACCAAAAAGACCATAAAACAATCACATTCACACACTAGCACCCTTAGTTAATGCAAAAGTGGTTTGTAATCAATGCAGGTGCTTGGATGATCAGGATGATTAAAGTGGAGCGCCTCAACTGTGAGTTAATGAGCCAGAAATAAGCTAATAGACCAATATTGACCAATATAGCCTAAGTAGGATCATATAACATAAGTACTAGACAAACGAAAATTCCTCCTAGATGTAGATCATGGTACTAAGGTAGATTAATTGCTCTAAAAAAAAACCACTTTATAGAACCAAGGATGCATATAAATGAAATATGTCAGACTTCTATCTCAAACACTCATGACTATCATTTTTTCTCAAAATAACATTCTTGAGGAAAAACTGATTTGAACACATTAAACCGTAAACGTGAAATTATTATAAATAATTAATTATAATTGAATCCATATACTAATAATGACTTATATTAAGTCAAATTTGTATTCAAATAAGAAAAATAGAAAAAAACCTGGCTCAGAGAATAAAACAACCAATCCCAAGCTTAGATGTGTCTCATTGGAAGTTCAACAAAGTATTAAATGTTTACAAAAATTTCAAAAGTGCTCCCATCCCCTTAATCATTCTAACCCCACATTAACTTTAACATTTTCTTTTTAAAATATATCCTTACTTTCTAAAATATTTAGATCCAATAACTATGGATAGAATATGATCATGAGATTTACATTCTCTAAACAAAAAAATGATCTCTGACCATAAAATATTGTTTTTATTCTTTGATCCAACATGTAGTTGATATCTTCTAACTTGACCGGCATTCTCAAACTGATATGTTTTCTAGTGATCATGTTCCAAATTGCAGATTCCCTTTATGCAACCAAAAATAGAAAAAATCCAAAACAGATACTTCGAGAAATTTGGGCATTGACTTTCAGGAGTTTGTAGTATATAGGCATTATTGGAAATAGAGAACTTCATGCAGAAAATTGATCCCGATATATACACTTATAATCCTCCTTTAATTTGGGTTCAAAACTATAATATTTGCAAAATCCTCGCATTACCTTGATCACACATGTTGAATAACATTAACAAGGATCTTTAGACAATCCAGATCTTGATGTTTTCCATGTTGTTTTAATCATTCCCTTCTAGAAACTTTACTTCGTTTGAGAAGCTTATGATTCTGCTGAGAAATATTCCCATTTTCAAACAAAATTTTCTCTTCTTCTACAAAGCTCGTTTCTTTAAGTTATTAGTGGTGATTTATAGACGGATTTTTCAGTGGGAAAGTATATGATAGAATTAAACACGATATCTATGGAAGAAAACTTCTTCTTACACTTGGAGAAAATTGCTAGAGAAGTTGAAATATAGCTCAATTTGAATTTGTTCGCGCCGTGGTTTCCATCTTGGTTCGCTTGTTGGTTGGTGCTCTCATTAGTAGTCTAGTCTTTCGTTCAATGCTAATTTTATGTCTTCCTTGGGCAATTGTTGGGGAGTCATCTTTATCAATATTTTATGTGGAGATTTGACTATATTATTCCAGTCGAAACTTGGTAGGGGTTTGCTACTTTCAGGATGCTACATATTTTTGTTTTCTCACTCAACCTCTTATGCCCAATCAACCATTATGTGTATTGAATTGCTCTAGTAATTCCATCATCCATGCCTTAGTTCCATATTTGTATGTATTCTTTGAGTTAGTTAGTTTCATAACCATTTCTACATCAATTAGTTAGCTTTCCCAATCATGCACAAGATTAAGGGCACGATGTTCGACTAGTGGTGATACAACTAGTAGTCAATGTTGTGCTTTTTTTATGGTCTATTTCGTTTCAGTCAAGCTCCATTCATGACATTTGTAAAGAATTGACCTTGAAGTGTTTTTAATCTTACTGATATGTTGTAATTAATTTCTTCATTAATATGCTCGTGGGGGGCATAGCAAGTTGTAAAGTTGAAATGGTTGGAAATGGAAGGTCTTGTGTTCGAATCCCCCCGAATTGACCTGTGCACCATGGTTCGGGCTCTGTGGATGCACCTAGGGGCATAGTGGTAGCGAGATTGGATCCCTGGACCCCATGTCATGCGAGTACCTGCGCTGTCCACAGTTTCCGATTCCCCTAATAAAAATAAAAATTCTTCAACGATATATGATTCTAACCAAGACGTCTCGAGATTTTGAGGTTTTCCTTTGATTTTGTTGTCGTATACAAAGTACCAAATCTCCAACTGATATATCCTTCTTTTTAATGTTCCTTTCATGCCATGCTTTTTGTTGTTGCTTTTGGACTTCTTAATGATGGATGGAAAGCATTGAAGGAATTTGATAGGAAAATTCCTATCATGGGGTACTTTGACCGTAAAATACAATTAAATTATTTTGTTAACTATTTTTTGTGAAGGGTGTATTTATCATTTAAACGTATTTTTTTAGGGCAACAAAATTTCTAAAACATTAATATATTACTACTACTAGTATTAATACCTTTATATTTTATAAAATGTCATAACCACGAGTGTGAATAACATAATTTGTACCATGACCATAAAAAGCAACTGCTACATGAAGGTAGCTGGCTAACTTGCTAGTAGTGGCTGCTGGTCTTGATGCAACCGGATTTGCTCTTGGTGTTGTTTCAAGGGTGTAAAGCTGGATATGCTAATATTGACTCAAACTACATTCTTGAACACGTTATTAATACGTTAATAAATATGTCATATCATTCGGTGGTTGATTATTACGCTCATTGTCTAGCACTGGGTTCAATGAGTTGGATTACATTAAATGTATTACTTTTTTTTAATAGAAACAATAAAAGAGGGTAGTATTAAACAGGTTGTGCACAACCATATATTACATAATATGCAATAACTGAGAGTTCTGCTGTTCAAAAAAGAAAAAACCAAAATTGGTCCAGAGGGGAGACCAAAGAACTCCACACAAAGTTTTTACATATATTCTATGGAATGTGGTAGTATATACCCTAATAAACTGCTGGTTAAGGAACAAACAGAAAAACATAAACTAAGAAAACCATTTAAAATCCCTTCCAGTTGGTTTTTCATGCGTTGCTTTCCGATCAAGTGGAATACGTGTTAATTTGTAACCACCATCTTAATCACCAAATCTGTCCGATGATAGCGAATTAATAACCTCCATTCTTGTATTGAATGTTTATTTCTACGTGGCATCATGTTGCTCACAATGCCTTTCCCATATTCTTGTAGTAAATCGAGGAATCCTCAAGTCATTGGCCTTTGGTGGTTTCATCATGAATTGATTGAATCCATCTTATAAAATCACAATGGGTCACAATTTTTGTGAAGCTTTCCAATGATGTTTACCTTGTGTTTGGGTTTCCTTAATGAAACAGATGAGGTTTTGGGGATTTGGATTGTCCATTGTTTCACGCTCCCTCCTCTCAATTGGTATCAAAGGTGCGATACCTTATTGGACATATGTGGGACACACCTATTGACACATATTCTTGATGAGAAATGGTCAGTGCTCCTCCTCTTCATCTCGATAATGAGGATGCCTAGTGTGTGAGAAAGGGAAACGACTCCTTGTCTCTCTCACTCGGATTAGGGAACTTGTTATTTTTGTCATACTATGGGTGAGAGCCCTATTGGAAACCGATATATTAGATTTTGAAAACCAACATCCCATTTATTAGAAACCAATATATAGGTATTGGAAACCGATATATAAACTATTTGAAACCAAGATTTCAAGTATTGAAAACCGATATTAACAATAAATCTAGTTTGTTTAGACAGGGATTAGTCTAGACTTAATGAAATTGGGGTTGGTTGTTTTCAACCCATTTTAATTAAAAATTCCAAACCGTTGTTAAAAAAAATTGTATTAGAGCTTCATTTAGGATTTGACCCTTAGGCACGCCTTCTATTATTCTTTATCTCATGATCCAATTTTTGGGCATCCTTGTTTTTTCAAAGCTTCTATAAACTACAAGTATTTGACCACATACTATCCCTTGTCTCTTAATCATTGACATTTTAAAATTATATTAGAATACATACTCCGCTACAAAATAAAATTAAAGGAAAATCAACAAAAAAACGATGATAAACCCATTTTGTAAAAGATTTTAATTTTTTTTTATGCCCATTTATTTTCAAAGTTTCTCTAAACTCTAAGTCTTTGACCACATACTAACCCTTGGACCTTAATAACCGACAGAAGAATAAATACTCCGCTACAAAATAAAATGAAATAAAAAACAACAAAGAACGATAAAAAATCTATTTTGTAATTTTTTTTTATATTAAAAAAAAATTGTTAACATAAAATTGAATATTTTAATATGAATTTTTTCCATTCAAAATCTAAAATATTCATTCAACAAAACAATAAATAATGCTTCTTACATTACTATATAAATAATATTAATCTAATCCTAATGGGCTAGCTCAAGTGGTTGAGTGATGTAAGTTGTGAGCAGAAGGTTTTGGGGTCAAATCGCCAAGTGGCTATACATTGATATATATAAGATCCTCACTTGATGTCCCCATTGGGTTCACTCTGTAATCAGAGCAAGGGGTGAGGCCCCTTCACGTGGGTCCCACATGATTTCTTCCCATGTAGCAACCTCTTGGAATTTATGAAACACACATTAAAAAAAAGAAATGTTAATCTAAATATTAAAAAAATAATACTTCACCAAACTCAACTATAATCAACTATTAATTTCATAAGTAACATAAAGGTTGCGATGATGCTTTAAATATAAAAGTTGAATTCTGTATAAAGAATTGGGTACATACAATATTTAAATAGGACTACAAGTATGCGATTTGTATATTTTAAAGATGTTTGAAACAACATTGAAACACATTTTTATATAGTTTTGTTACTTGTATTCAACATAATTTAAAAGTAATGAATGCTCATTAAATCAATACAACATAAATGAAAAGTATTATGAGTTGACTTCATTGTATAGTTTTTTATTTTTTTATGTTCCAATTTACATAATACAAATTACACTTTAACCTATCATATATTTTTATGCCATTCCTTTACATTATTAGAATTAATTGTTACATGCGGGCTTACCTTTTGATGTTGTCAAGTGGATCATGTCCTGTGTGTCCTCTGCAAGTTTCGCTGTGCTAATCAACGGATATCCTACCACCTTTTTTAAGGGTTCTCGTGGTATTGGACAAGGCTGCCCACTGTGAGCTTACCTTTTTTTGTTGATTATTGAAGGGTTTAGTAGGATACTCTCCTAGGCTAAGGAGAACAAGCTGATCAAGGGTATTAAAGTTGCTGGTACTTTTTATTTGACCCACATTCTTTTTGTGGACGACCTGCTAATATTTGGTAATGGCAACATTGAGGAGTGGGCTCATATAAAAGTTTTGATTGACCTTTTATGTGGAGCATCGAGCATGACCATTAGTACACAAAAGTCAAGCTTCTGCCTCTCTGGAATTGACGATGGGCTCTCTGCTTCGATTGCTCTTTCCCTATCCTACAAGTTCAGGAATCTGGAGGAAGGCTTCACCTACCTAGGTTTTTGACTTAAGCCAAACAACTACAAGAAGGAGGACTCGTCCTGGATTATCAAGAAATTCCAATGTCGTATAGAAAAGTGGATGCCGAGGTGGTTATCCCTCGGAGGTAGGGTTAAGTCTGTTCTTCAATCAATACCTATTTTCTGGTTTTCTGAGTTCAGTGTTCCAATTTGAGTTATTACGACTATCCGAAGAACAATGTTTTAGTTTTTATGGTCAGGCACAATAGACGAACACAAATTCCATTTGGTGTGCTGGAAATCCTTGTCGAAGCCTAAAAGTTGGGGCATATGGGGGATCAAACACCTCATAGGCTTCAACCTGTCACTATGCGCCAAAAGCCTTTGGAGAGGCCTCACAAACATTGGCTTGTGGGGGAAAGTTATCAAGGTTAAATACTTGAGGAAGCTACCTTTGGATCAATGGATTTGGGAATCTAATTTTGAACCTTACAACACATCTGTTATTTAGCGTAGTCTCATGCTTACGTTTCCCATTATCCTCCGCAACCTTTATTGGCAAGTTGACCGAGGGAGAAATATTTGCGTTGGCCTCAATTCGATCATGGGTATCCATCGATTTACACTGTCTCATTCCTTGGTTGCACAACTTCATTAAAGGAATCTGTCTGTTTTGAAACACGTCCTTGTGGATGGTACAGGTATGAATCTAGTGTGGATGACATCAGAAACATTCGGATTAAAGGATGCCCTGGCTACATAATGATCGTTTGGTGTGGACGACAAACAAATTTTCAAGAGTGGTTACCGCTAAACTAGCTTACCTATCCCTATTCAAGCATTCGTGGGTGCAACAACCAATCTGGTGGTCCACAATAATATGGAAGGCAAAGGTACCTATCAAAATAAAATGCTTCACATGGCTCTCTTTAAAGCATCAAATATACCTAGGATAAGCTACAAATCCATAGTTTCAACGGAACTAGGATATGTGGTCTCTGCCACAGAGCTTTGCAGAATGTTGAGCACCTGTTTGGTGACTCTGCGCTCTTTCAACAGTTCGGAGAAACCTTCAGCAGAAGTATGAACAACAATTGGCATTGGAAGGAAGCGAGCATAGTGGAGAATTTGCAGCATTAGAAAACTTCTTCCATGTTATCCCTAGACGTTTTGTTGGTTCTGATGTGGGTTATTTGGCGTGCCAAGAATTCCCTTATTTTTTAGAACATTTCCCCTGGCCTCAGTCATCTTCATTTATCGGCCTGTTCTTTTTAAGGGAACTTCGCTGACAAATACCGAAAGCGCAAGCCAAGGAATATCATGATTCCACTAGGCACAGATATGGCCATTGCTGGTTATTTTGACGATGTGACGAAGGGAGGATGCTATGGGGCAGGTATGGTATTGAGGTTGACTCAAAGCCACGGCTTCCTACTTCGCACGATGTGACGAAGGGAGGATGCCATGGGGCAGGTATGGTATTGAGGTTGACTCAAAGCCACACCTTCCTACTTCGCATGGATGCAGGACATGGATCCAACATGAGAGATGAACTATTGGCTTTGTGGGGTTTACTACTTTTTGCAAATAACAGTAGGATCAACGGTCTACATGTTTTGGGAGACTCCAAGGTGATCATTGACTGGGATTTGAAGGTTCACACTATTCATTCCATTGAACTATCTCACTAGCTGGATCGTGTCAAGGGAGTGGCATGAACTTTTTATTTTATGCATTTCCACCACATATATAGATAATTCAACGTGCTGTCAGGTGACTTGTCCAAACAGGATATTGGTATGGATGCAGGCAATATTTACTAGGACGAATCACTGGAGGATTGTATTGTAAACTCAGGTTTCTTGGAACTTCATTAACGGCCTATGAATTTTTTGATTGTCTTGTATACGTAACCTGCGAAAAGAACATTCGGTTTCTTATGCCATGATTCACATACCAAGCGTATTGTTTTGGTGGCATCTTGTTATTTTTTGGTAAAGTGTGGCAGCTACAGGTAATTGGAACTTTCCAGTTTTATTGTTGTAAAGCTTAGAGAGCTCATGTCGACTATCGGTCCATATGTAAATTTTGTGTTATTACGACAGTTTTATAAAATTTTAAAATTGTCCTTTTTTCTCTGAAAATAAAATAAAATTGTCAATTATATTTATTTATATACATTAACAATGTTTCATATGGTTGTGCTACTTTTTTTTTTCATTTTATTTTATAATATTAATACACTTGATTTTAGCTTAAGTATAGGAAGTAAAACTACAAATAATAGAATGCCTACCATTTTAATTAGCGTAAGCTGTTAGTTCCTTAAATTTGATGTCATTTGGAAGGAGTGAAAGCCTCCCCATATATCATCTACACAAATATTGTTATTAGATAAGATAGGATATTGGGAGGTGGTTTCAAGTTATTGCGATAAATTATTATGTCAATATGATGCTTCGAACTTAAGATGTATGATCCTTAATACAATGTTAGTTTTCCTAAACCTAAAAAATATCTGTACTTCATTTTTCACAATACAATTATTATTAAATGTGTGGTATCATAATAGATATCATAAGCAACAATAAAAAAAACAACAACAACAAGATCATGCTGACGACGACGACGATGATGATGATGGTTAACGTCCCCTGAGACCAAACTTTGGTCTATCGGACCTAAAAAAGAGAATTAATTAGTTTGCTTTAAAGTTATATTTCTATGCTCAAAGAGCTTGGAAAGAAGCGTCCCGAGCTTACTATAATTTTGACAGGTGTTGAGGCCCCGAAATTCGCAGGCAAAAACAGTAAGGGATTCTCCCTCGTCAACGTTCCCAACTAGCCCGTTGAATTTTTGGTATAGGGAATCCGTCCGGTTTACGGTCCGGCTACCGTAGGTCAAAGTAACAAAACAAAGGCTTTACCGGTTGCGGCCCGGTCCATCGTAAATTTTGTATTTTTTGACTTAATATATGATATGCAGGTGCCTAATTAACCATGCAGGGTGATAAGATGTAAGGAGTGGTCACAATGTGATGCGCAGGTTCTTACCTCTCGTCTTAGACTCACTAACATCCCAATCATAGGTAACAAGAAAAAGAAACTAACTACCTAAACTATCCCTAGGGAGCAGGATTATCATTCATAAGTGAGGAATACATTTTGTACATGCATTATGAAAAGTTACAGTTAGCTGACACTTCTTTCAAGACACAAGAACAATTACAGATATTTAAACAACCAGATAGCCGATTATTTTATGAACAACACTTATTACTCATAGTGGAAAACATCCCAAAAGATACTGAAGAACATTCAATAAGAACATAGGTTCAGGAAGTTAAATACTCTCATAGTAAATGAAACACAGCTGAAAACAAAATAGTTCCTCTTCAACATTATTCATTTAGTCGCATTGATACATTCCACATTTCGCTCTCTCCAGTAGGCAAAAGTTGCACTTTCTGACTGTAAAACGAAGTAGTTCCTCTAATAAGCAAAAGAGTTTCTCAATTTTCCCAGGGAAAAAGCCCCTTCTAAGTCCTACTTTCAAATATTTAAACTACAACTACAAAACGCTTCAGTTTTCCCCAGACGCATGATCTTTCAGTGTCCCAAACGTTTCACATTCCTCTATCTTGTCTGTATCCAATCATGAACCACTGGGTAACTGATCAGTTTTTTGGGTCCGCGCATTTATAGCTCCGGATTTCGTCTTTTACTCCCATGGTCCTCCTAGCGATCCCCCTAGTTTCAGTTATACTTTCGCCAAACGGTCCGCCTTTCTTCGCACCACGGTAGATTGACTGGTCTCCTCAAAACTGCCTGCAATCAATCGACAAGCATTATTCAAACAACAAATATTACCAATTGAAATGACTAATCCACAAGGAAATATCAAGGCGTACCACTAGTGGGTTTGAAAAACCTAGCCTACGACGGTCAATAGGAAACTCATTGGCGGGAAAACTCAAAGTCGGCAGTCGTAAGGAAATAACATCGGAGGCCAAAAGGCTTTCCCAGCCGCAACGGTGGAAAAGGCACAAATTACGGACAAGCGAAACGTGGGCAAGAGAGGCTTTAATCAGAAGTCGGACGGATTTGTACTTCAGAAGCCAAAAGACTTTGAGAGCCGCAACAGTGGAAAAGAGAAGGCTAGAGCCATGCGATGCAAATCGGAAGTCGGACAGATTTTCGTTTCGGAAGACAAATGGCTTTTCCATCCGCAACGACGGAAGAGAAACGGCTTCGGTTCCGTGGCTAAACAGGCAAATGCTAATCGGCAGTAGGAACGATTTGAACTTCGGGTGCTAAATTGCTTTAGGAGCCGCAACGGTGGACGGGAAAAAGGTTAAAAATTCTGATCAAAACAAGAAAGATTCCCGATCCAATGGAGAAACTAAGTGTTTCAGTCAGCTTTAAACATTCAACAATGGACAACGACCTGTCATACCTCCGCAACGGCGACCCACAACAAAGAACAACTGGTTCGATCAACAAGCAAAAGCAAACTTAAAATCTGCGATCCACCATAGACTCCAAACGCGATAAAAAATCGAACCTTGGGTGAGATTTAAGCTTTTACAACCATCTAAATTAAAACCAGGCCCAAAACACAAAGGATCCAACGATCAAAGCAAAATCATGAGGAGGGGTCCAAAATTTAAGAAATTTGGGGAGGAAAGTTGCAGCTGCAACAATTGGCGATTACCTAGTGAACCTAGATCTCTGGGCGATTAATCTTTGAGTGACAGACTATTTAAAAACAAATGCATTCCATTGAATTCTTCCAGCTATCTGGATTTCTCGAACGCCGGAAGTGTATCCCCTTAATCATTGATGACAGTCCAATTTCGGAGAGTGGAAACCAAGATTTTCAAGTCCAGGTTACTCTGTTGAGGCCAGAAGATGAGTTTCATTATTACCTCTGTCTTCAGGTAGCTGATAGCTTGGACACCTTGCTCCTTTCCATGGATCCTCTGCTGTCGCTCCTTAGAACATTTTAAGTGTGACGTGGATGGAGCCCCAACATAGTATTCCAGACTCTTTGAATCCGATTTATTTCATAGGGATTAAGAAGGAATTCAATGCACATAGAATTATTTGAGAAAATGACTAAACTGGAAGAAGCTCATTTATCCAAACAACAACCAACAGTCGGATCACTAAAATTGTTTATCACCCTCGAAAATGTTGATGTTCCCCAAGCAACCGCGGGTTCGTCCCTTTTATTGAAAACAAGAAAAATTCAAACTAAAGCAGATTGAAAACATGACTCAAAAGACAGCTAGATGGATTATTTATATACAAGACAGAATAAAAAAAACAAACTCAGGAAAAATAAGGCTTGAGAACCAAACCATTTACTGGTAGGTTCTCCTCCCACCCCTGCAGGTCTTGCAACTTGTAAGTAGAAGGACCAAGCTTGGTTGCAATCTGAAAAGGGCCTACCCACAACTGCTGGAATTTGGTATGCTTTCCTTTCTCATCATGGGGGTGGTCCCATTTGAGGACTAAGTCTCCTACTTCAAAGTCTTTTGTCCTAGCTTTATGCTTGTCAAGCCATCTCTTAATTGACTCTTGTTGTTGCTTAAAGCGCTCTTTGGCTTTAGATCTAGCCTCTTCTACTTTTAGAGATTATATATTCTTATCTGTAAAAATTCATCATCAAACCCTGTAGACTCTTGAGCTAATATGGAAGATGGTAGCATGATATTGGGAGGAAGGATGGCTTCTTTTCCATAGACAAGGGTATATGGAGACACTCCAATCGCAGACTTGGGGGTGACTCTATCAGCCCAAAGGGAATTTGGTAATGCTGAGTGCCAACTCCTCTGGTTTTCTACCACAGTCTTCTTTAAAATTCTAATCAAAATTTTGTTAGAGGATTCAGCCAAGCCATTTCCCCGTGGATAGTAATTAGCAGAATAATGCAATTTTATCCCTTTATCATGAGCAAAAGCAGTCAATTTAATTGATGAAAAGTACTTAGCATTATAAAAAACTAACGAAACTGGAACTCCAAACCTGGTCATGATGTGATCTTGCAAGAAGCTGATGACCTCGTCTTCATTTATCTTGCGCAACGGGATAGCTTCGACCCAGCGAGTGAAGTAATCAGTCGCAGTCAAAATGTACTTGTGTTGCAAAGAGGAATTTGGTTTTATTTCTCCAATAATATCCAGTCCCCATTGCTCAAATGGCTCAGTAATCATCACAGGCTTTAGAGGTGCTGCTGCTTTAGGCTGTCTCCCACCACACTTTTGGCAAATATCACACTTCCTGACATGTGCGTGTGCATCTCTAAAGAGCGCAGGCCAGTAGTAACCTGCCCTGAGGATTTTATGGGCTGTGGTATCCCCTGAATAATTTCCTCCAGTAGGACCGTCATGCAATTCTGTCACCACTTTCTTCGCATATTCCTTTTCTAGGCATCTGAGAAGAACTCCGTCATAATTCTTTCTGAACAATACCCCTTCCACAATTTGATAAGATGCTGATTTAAGACGTAGCGCTCTTCTTTGCTTGGAATTCCAATGTTCAGGTAACAACCCTGCCTGCAGGTAATGTACAAGGTCTCTATACTAAGACTAGGGAGCTGTAAATAAAGGACATACATCCATTACATGTAATTCTCCCTCATCCCCCCAAGCTTGTTCTCCATTGTTCCCACTTTTAGTCATCAATTTACACAACCCTTGACATTTAACAATAGAGGCTGGCTTGAATTCAAGGTCGTACTCTTGAAGAGCTGTTACCCAGTTGCCTCTTCTTTCTCCTAACTCCTTCTGTATAAGAAGAGATATTACGGCTGGGTAGGGAACTATTACCTTGGTTTGATTCTTTAATATATAAGGCCTGAATTGCTTTACCGCTTTGAATACTGCGTACGCTTGTTTATCAATAGTTGGGTAGTTTAATTCGGCCCCTTGTAGACCAGTACTCATAAAGGAGATTGGGAATTCATCCCCCCCTTCTTCCTTTTGGGTGAGCATGACTGCCAGTGAATCATCGGACGCAAAAGTATATAGAATAAAGTCTTTATCAAAGTCTGGGCTTTTCAAGGAGGGTGCGTGTGCAACAACAGTTTTAATTTTGCTGAAAGCATTCTTCTCAATTTTGGTCCATTTGAATTGAGCATTCTGCTTGACCATCTACTACAGCGGCTTCACAGTCTGAGCGAAATCAGTCACAAACCTGCGTACGAAATTAATGGTTCCCATGAATGATTGCATCCCCTTTTTATTATGGGGCAAGGGGATTTGTTCAATAGCCTTAATTCTTTCTGGATCAATGGAGATCCCTTGCTTTGAAACTATGTGGCCCAACAAATTTCCTTCCGTGACAGCGAATACACACTTCTTAGGATTGAGTGAAATGCCATACTTGTGATAGCGTTCGAAAATTTGCTTTAAGTGAAATGCGTGCTCTCCTATTTTCTTCGAGAATATGGTAATGTCATCAAGGTATACTACAGCACTTCGTCCAATCAATCCGTGGAAAGCTATGTCCATAGCCTCTGAAATGTTGCTCCAGCATTTATCAGCCCAAAAGGCATTGTCCTGTAGGCGAAGGTTCCCCACTTGGTCCTGAACGTTGTCTTTAATCTGTCTTCTTCGGCTACTAACACTTGATTGTAGCCAGAGAAACTATCGAATAATGAAAACAATTCGGAACCAGAGACCATTTGCAGCAATTGCTCCATGGGAGGCACAGGGTAGTTATCTTTATCAGAAGTGCGGTTTAGATTTCTAAAATCCACGCAGAGTCTGATTTCTCCACACTTTTTTCTTACTGGTACCAGGTTTGACACCCACTCAGAGTGTCTGACTTTGAAAATGATTCTAGCATCCAATAGTTTCTTCACTTCATTCTGAATCAGCGGTTCCAACTTTGGATGTATTTTTCTCAATGGTTGCTGATATGGTTTGACGCCTGATTTAATGGGGATGATGTGTTTGATGATACTAGTATCGTATGTTTTCAAGTCTTCGTATGTCCATGCGAAAACATCTTTATATTGTTTAAACAAACTGACGAACTTGTCTTTTTCCGTCGGTGAACATCCTTTTTCGAGATTCACAAATTTAGGATTCATTTCAGTCCCTAAATTAATCAACTCAAACTACAGAGATGAGCTGTGGGTCTTCACGTTGGGTGGTCTTCTGAATTTTTCATTTAAATCGAACATTTTTTCCAACGTTCTGACTCCTTTAGGAGTGAAATTATCGTATTTCATCTCAGCCTGATGCTCTTCATCATCTATGATCGCTCCTTTAAACACCTCATCATTTGTTAAACATTTTATGATCTGCTGGTCATCATCGAACACTCGTAGGTTCGTAATCATGTCAGGTACAGAAGGCCTGAAAAGCAGTTCGACAGAACATCGATTATTAGTGGGTACGAGTCTAGCGGCTGATGTGGCTAACAAATCAGCAGCTGCGTTTTTAATTCTTGGAATTGAAATAATGTTAAATGCATTAAAATATTTCAGCAAATCCCATACCTCATTCTGGTAAGCCTTTAAGTGAGGAGAAATACAATGTATCTAATTCTGGATTTGTTTCACAATAATTTTAGAATCCCCAAAAACTTTTAGATTACTTACCTTTAATTCAATTGCCTTCTTTAGTCCCTGCACCAGTGCTTCGTACTCAGCTGTATTATTAGTATACTCAAACCCTAATCTACATGAAAGGAAATGTTTATTCTTCTGTGGGTCAATTAGCACACAGCCAGCCCCTGATCCTTCTAATGTCTTAGAGCCATCGAAAAATAAAGTCCAAAAATCATTAACTACTGAAAATGAATCTACTCCTACTGCTAAGTCTACTATTTTACAATCAATCTCATCAGCCTGTGAGAATCGAAGGAGATCAGGCTGGGTATCAGATGCATTGCTGGCTTCTTCTGCTTGGTAATTACCTGGTTCCAACTCAATAAAATAGTTTCCCAATACAGAATCCACTGGTACATTCTTCTCCTCCAGCTGAGTAACATTGTACTTCATGTGAGGCTCTTTTAAAATCTTGATCTGGTTCGGACTTCCTTTGTATGGCAACCACAGATGCGACCAATCTGAGGCAAAATATCCATTTAATTTGGCCGACCAATCTCTGCTCAAGACGAGACTGTAAGCATCTGGTATATCAGCCACCACGATGTTAATAACTTGGCATACTTTGTCATTAGAAGCCAGACGGACTAGGACATCTTCCAGCTCACCAATTACCTTTACATCTGTCCTGTCCAGTTGAACCACCCTCCACGTGGATGGTTTAGGCTTCCCATTGATCTTTTTACACACTGATATGGGCATAACATTTACCGACGCCCCTGAGTCCACCAAGCAGTTATGTACATTATGATTGAAAATTTCAAACGTGAGGAGGAAAGGTGGATGTTTGATTTTAGACTTACCTCCTACGCTGGTTTTCCCAATTTCCTCTTCTTCTTGAGGTTGATTGTTAGCGGGCAGCTCCCCATTCGATGCTTCCAGTGCTTTTAACAGGCTTTCCTTTTGCTGCGGCACTTTACACATTTCGAATAGGGACATAGTCGCTTTTATCTTCTTTAAATCCTCCACAATGTCATAAACCATCGGCTGCCCAATGGGATGGGGTTTTCCAACATTTTCTTCACCGGGCTTGGCCTGCGCGTCACTCTGCCTAGGATCTTGGCTGGTGATAGTGAACTCTAGAATTTTATCAGCCAAAGATTTGTCTTGAAATTTCTTCTTAACATTTCTCTGCAGCCTCTTAATCTTTGGGAGTATAAGACTGTCTTCCTTAACTGTCCCTTGGCTCCTCGTGGCTACGTTGGTTTCCATAACGTCTTTGCACCCTTGAGTCTTCTCTTCTTCAGCATCAAATAGTGAGACAGAATTCCATAAAGCCATGGTTTCCTCTTCCTATTCTTTAGTAGACGTAGAGGCAGAATTCTCTTTCCCTTATTCATGTCCCTCTTCTGTCAACCTAGAATCTAACAGTTGATTCATGACCAGCGTCATCGAATTTATCCACTGAGGACAATTCTTCTCAGAGTGTGGCTATTGGTGGAAAGTACAAAAATTATCCAAGCCTACCTCCATTAAATTCATAGATGCCGTATTGTGAGGAGGAGGTTGGGGCTGGTGGTTATCCTCTCTTTTCTTATAATATGGCTTATAAAACTTTTGTGCTTCCTTTTCTTTCTCCATATCTATGATTTTATTGGAAAGCTTCTGCATCATTTTGGCCATATTTTCCAGATCTGGAGACTTTTCTTCCTTAGGCTTAGTAAACAATAAGGATTTTCTTCCTGTACCTTTCTCCCCAGACTGTTCTGGATAGTCTTTAATGCTCTCTCTCTCAGCGTCCACCACTTCTGCTTCTTCATATGTTTCTGTCAAAGTAGGCTTGGCCCTACCTTTGGCAAACATGGCCAAATCAGGGCCTAAAGCTGAAGTATAGTATTCAATAAGAACTTTGTCTGAAGGCTTATCTGTTTTAGAGAAGTTCTTGAGATAGACTGCAAACCTTTGTGTGAAACTGTGCACCTTTTCTTTTCTTTCTTTCTTCAACGCGCACAACCCTTTCATGAGAGCTGCGTGAGTTTTCTGAGTTGCATACTTACTTCTGAAGATTCTTTTGAAGGTATCCCAATCAGGGATAGAGTTAGCAGGAAATCCAAAGTACCATGATGCTGCAGCTCCTTTAAGAGTATGTGGGAACAGTCTGCATACCACGTCTTCATGTTCCCCGGCCCTTAATCCCTCAATCGCCAAGTAAAATCTTTGTAGGTGATCATCTACTAGTATTTTCTCATTGGGATCAAACTTGGGCAACATCTTGTCAAAGGCTTGAGGTAGGTCATGTAAAGGAGGTGTAAGGTTTAATGGTGATCTGGCTCTCCATGCAGGTGGTGGATTTGGTGGGTTAGGTGGTGGATTAGCATTTACTCTTGCCATGAGTCTGGGTGGAGAGTGTGGAGGTGAGCCAACTGGAGTATGAGCAGGAGAACTGTGAGGGGTTTCTAGGCCTTCCCGATTCAAAGGTAGCACAACTTCTTGTAAGGCTTTTTCTACCAGCTCTTCCCAATCTCCCTCCAACACTGAGTCTTCTGCTACGGGACGATCTTTCCTTTTATACTCTCTCCTGGGCAGTTCTAGGATGATTGGAAATCCTCCAATCTTCTTTACGTATGCTCTGGTGTGTCTTCTTAGATCATTAACAATCTCATTATCAACAGAATATAGATTTTCTCTTTCTTCCAGAATTGGATTTTGAAACCCACTGCTTTCAGAACTGTTACCAGTGGAAAAGTCTCGGGAAAACGGGTTTCCTCGGCCAGCCATACACTGGTGGCCCTCCTTCTAGCGCCAAAACTGTTGAGGCCTCGAAATTCGCAGGCAACAACAGTAAGGGATTCTCCCCAGTCAACGTTCCCAACTAGCTCGTTGACTGTTTGGTATAGGGAATCCGTCCAGTTTATGGTCCGGCTACCGTAGGTCAAAGTAACAAAACAAATGCTTTACCGGTTGCGGCTCGGTCCACCGTAAATTTTGTATTTTTTGACTTAATATATGATATACAGGTGCCTAATTAACCATGCAGGGTGATAAGATGTAAGGAGTGGTCACAATGTGATGCATAGGTTCTTACCTCTCGTCTTAGACTCACTAACATCCCAATCACAGGCAACAAGAAAAAGAAACTAACTACCTAAACTATCCCTAGGGAGCAGGATTATCATTCATAAGTGAGTAATACATTTTGTACATGCATTATGAAAAGTTATAGTTAGCTGACACTTCTTTCAAGACACACGAACAATTACAGATATTTAAACAACCAGATAGCCGATTATTTTATGAACAACACTTATTACTCACAGTGGAAAACATCCCAAAAGACACTGAAGAACATTTAATAAGAACATAGGTTCAGGAAGTTAAATACTCTCACAGTAAATGAAACACAGTTGAAAATGAAATAGTTCCTCTTCAACATTATTCATTTAGTCGCATTGATACATTCCATATTTCGCTCTCTCCAGTAGGCAAAGTTGCACTTTCTGACTGTAAAATGAAGTAGTTCCTCTTACAAGCAAAAGAGTTTCTCAATTTTTCCCAGGGAAAAAGCCCCTTCTAAGTCCTACTTTCAAATATTTAAACTACAATTACAAAACGCTTCAGTTATCCCCAGACGCATGATCTTTCAGTGTCCCAAACATTTCACATTCCTCTATCTTGTCTGTATGCAATCATGAACCACTGGGTAACTGATCAGTTTTTTGGGTCCGCGCATTTATAGCTCCGAATTTCGTCTTTTACTCCCATGGTCCTCCTAGCGATCCCCCTAGTTTCAGTTATACTTCCGCCAAATGGTCTGCCTTTCTCCGCACCACGGTAGATTGACCGGTCTCCTCGAAACCGCCTGCAATCAATCGACAAGCATTATTCAAACAACAAATATTACCAATTGAAATGACTAATCCACACGGAAATAGCAAGGCGCACCACCAGTGGGTTTGACAAACCTAGCCTATGATGGTCAACAAGAAACTCATTGGCGGGAAAACTCAAAGTTGGAAGTCGGAAGGAAATAACATCGGAGGCCAAAAGGTTTTCCCAGCTGCAACGACGAAAAATGCACAAATTATGGACAAGCGAAACGCAGGCAAGAGAGGCTTTAATCGGAAGTCGGACGGATTTGTACTTCAGAAGCCAAAAGACTTTGAGAGCCGCAACGGTGGAAAAAAGAAGGCTAGACCCATGCGATGCAAATCGAAAGTCAGACGGATTTTTGTTTTGGAAGACAAATGGATTTTCTATCTGCAATGAGGGAAGAGAAATGGCTTCTGTTCCGTGGCTAAACAGGCAAACGCTAATCGGTAGTCGGAACGATTTGAACTTCGGGTGCTAAATTGCTTTAGGAGCCGCAACGACGGACGGGAAAAAGGTTAGAACTTTCGATCAAAACAAGAAAGATTCTCGATCCAATGGAGAAACTAAGTGTTTCAGTCAGCTTTAAACATTCAACAATGGACAACGACCTGTCATACCTCCGCAACCACGACCCACATCAAAGAACAATTGGTTCGATCAACAAGCAAAAGCAAACTTAAAATCTGCGATCCATCATAGACTCCAAACGCGATAAAAAATCAAACCTTGGGTGAGAGTTAAGCTTTTACAACCATCTAAATTAAAACCAGGCCCAAAACACAAAGGATCCAACGATCAAAGCAAATTCATGAGGAGGGGTCCAAAATTTAAGAAATTTGGGGAGGAAAGTTGCAGCTGCAACAATAGGCTAAAAGGATAGGAATGTCGGTATTGCAACAAAGATTATGAAACTGGGATCTAATGTGGGTGTATGCAGGGCACTCTAAGAGGAAGTGATTTTCATATTCAATGTTCTTACTCTCACAAAGGTGGCAGGTCCTTTCTACCCATGGTGTTTTATGGACTGTCCAACGACCAACTTCACTATGGAGCTCATGCGAGTTCATTCTTATCTTGGCTATGTTAATTTTTTTATTAGTAATGATTAAAACAGAGAGATACTTTTGATCTTCTAGAGTAGGGTTGATGACCTCCTTATAATATCTTAATTTTCTTTTAGCCTCTAAATCTTTCTCACACCACAATTTTTCTTTAAACTTAGAAGAAATAATATTTTTAATGTTATCAATATTCTGCAAAGCAACATTTTCATCGATCTCCCAGTGATTTAACCAAGACCTGGTATCTCTATACCACCCACGCTTGAGCCTTAAGTGGTTTTGGCTAGAGTTTAAAGCTAGCTTAGGGAGTCTATGGTCTCCCATGTTATTGATTTTGTTCTTGTATAACAAGAGTCTAGTCATAGCTAGGCTCTCGATGGGGGAAAGACCCACTTCTATAAGGATAATAGGATAGGGTGTATTGTTTTTGATTTTGAGGTTATAAGTTATAAAACGCTTCTAGATTTGCTCGATCTTTCTCCAGGATTCTCTAGAGATGCTGCAACCCCAAACCTCACACCCATACAAGATAACAGGAGTGACTAGAGTTTCAAAAAGGAGCTTCTTTTTATCCCACATCATGAGGTTTGCAGCTTTACAGTTATTTTCAAGACCAAAGTAAGATTTCCACCCTCCGTTAATCCTTTTCTTAATGCTATAGTTCCAGTTGAGCTTGTGATTAATATCAATGCCTAGGTACTTGTAATAAGACACTTCCTCCAAGTTGCTATTGTCATACATAAAATTAGCGTATGTATCATTCTTGGATTTGATAATCATAACTTTTGTTTTGTCTGTGTTAACAATCATACCCATGTTAGAGTAGAAATCTTTGAGGAGTCGAAGCTGCTTATCAAGATCAGAAGAACACCTTGCCAGAAGGACAATATCGTCAGCATAAAGAAGAAGGATGATGACTATTCCAGCTAATATCGTACCAGCACAACCTGCTTCTTCTAAACAACCCTCTAACTTATCAATGTAAATGCCAAAAAGGGTAGGGGAGAGGGGGAAACCTTGCTTAACTCCGATATTACACTTAATATCTTTCGACCACCCCTCATTGCTTTTAAACTTGGCAATTACATTCTCGTAGAGCCTTATCGCGGAAGCTCTTAGCTCGAAAGGAACCTTAAGCTCTTCTAACCTATTCCAAAGGTTATTTCTAGGTACCGTATCGAAAGCCTTTCTAAAGTCCACAAAGCAGCAAAAGAGATTGGATTTATCATTGCGGCACTCCTCCATAATGATCCTAAGCGTAATAAGGTGGTCCGTTGTTGAGTGATGCTATATGTATAATGGATATGTCATTGTTTTGTTTTAAAATCTAGTTCTTAGACACATAATTTAATAATTTTTTTTTCTATTTTCAACATGTAATTCTTAAACTCACATAGAGATTAGAGCTCCATTTCCTATTTCAACTTTTGAAAGTTTATGCCTAATTATTTTACTAGTATATCTTGGGCATTATGAACCATATTAGTATTTTCATCACAAAACTTGTGGGTTATTCCAAAGAAATCGTATTAAGACAATGGATCATCATTGTTCTACATATTTTGACATGGTAGACTGGATTACTAAAATTTGACTTGGAACATTCATGTGAAGATTACGTTGAAGCTTATTTGAGTTCCAACACCAATCTTACAGTTTCATGGTTCAAATTCCATGTGTAGGTATTCTGTGTTTGTGCTTTACTTCCATTGGAAATATCAAGACTATTGAACTTAGCCATGTTCATTCACGTTCCAAGCTTTTATGCAATCTAGAGTTATTTCCATTGAGATTCCATGAAGAGCGTTTGTAGGTGGTTGAAAAGTAGAGGGAATCACAACAATGAAATTATTTGTAGAGTCCAAGCATGTGAGAAACTACTTATTTCACAAAAAAGAGTTGTTATTTCCTAAAGGAGACTTCAAGTGATAGTTACAACACAAAGAATACTTGCAATTTCAGCTCATGGTTAGGGATAGACAAAATTAGTGTTCTTTTGCGTCTATCCATTATTTGCATGGCTTCATTCGATTGATTCATTGGAGGTGGAAACCCTTTTTCGATTTTTAGTGAAATGGTCATATTCTGGCACTTATTTCACTTAAAAGCGAGTTTCTTGTAGTCCATGTCTCACAGGTGGCACCAATTGTCTAGATTCAATGGTATTGCCTCGTGAAGGTCCTAGCTTCAATGGTATTTCCTTTATTTGGATGCAGATTCATGCACATGCATACTAACTTCCTTTGACATTATCATGTCTCTGAACTTGTAAGGATTGTTTCTAATCACTCCAAAGGTGGGGTCATCCCAAACTATCCATGATAGGTATATGGGGAAAACTCATATTGGAATCACTTTGAAGAGATCCTTTTCAAGATTAAAATCTAATGTCCAACAATTCACAGATAGCCTTTGGGGGCATAAATCACATCCCATGATATTAGGTTGTGATCTTCCTTGAACTAGAACATAAAAACAATAAATACCATTTAAAAAAATCAATGAACCTTTCAATAGTAAAATCCAACATTATGAAAAAATTCAATGAACCTTTCAGTAATGACATCCAACATTATGGGAACATTGATTTGATTACCTTGTTATTTGGCCATCATTACAAGATATTTATAATTTGTTTTTTTGAAAATAAAAAAGAACAACAAGCCTCTGACCTAGAAATGGAGTGATTATTTTGATTTTTATATAAGCTTATTTACCAGTTGTTTACTCAAGTCCATTTTTGTAATTATGCCGTAAGGTGTTTTTCTCTGAAGTTCTTTGGGAAACCAATGTTCATTTCGTCGTCTACTCAACCAACTGTGTTTCTCCGTGTGTCCTCTTCGCAATCCGCTGGTTCTCCACGTGTCTTCTTCGTGATCCGTTGGTTTCAGTGTTTCTTTTACGTGTTTTCCACCTCTTTGCAGGGCTGAGCATTGTTCATAGGAACCTCTCCCGACGAAGGTCGATATGAAACCCTGAGGCTCAACAGTATACAGGGCGTCGAGGGTTTTGCCTAGAAGCTCATATTTATTTTTCCATTGCCATTTTCAGAGCTTGTTCCAACACGATAAGAGAAGTAGGAGGCGCAAGTCCACGATTATTTCTGTGAGTATGTTCTCTGATATCTTCCATCTTTGGATTTTATCTCATTTATTCCATTTTTGAAGGGTTTCGGCAGTTGCAGAGTAGACATGCCGCCCCAAATAGTGAAGAATGTTGTGGGAACGACAACTCCCAAAAAGGCCACGAAGAAAACGCCGAACAAGACTCCTAAGAGCACCAACAAGACCCCGTCGCCTAAACCCGAGCCTGAGATTGTTGAAAATGTTGAGAAGCCAGAAGAAATACCTCCTACTGAGGATGTGAAGGTTATCGAGGTTGCAATCAAGGAGGATAAAAGTGTAGAAGCCGAACACTTAAAAGAACGATCTGCCAAAGATGCCGCAGCTGCTGAGAAGCCAATCCCTGTGAATGAATCCTCGCCTAAGAAGGGTAGAGTTTCAAGGTCTTTCAAAAAAATAGTTCAATGTGCTTGGTTGCGTTTTCATTTATGCGTTACAGCTTCGATCTGTGTTATTTATTGGTACTTTTTTTTGCATTTTTGCTTGTGGTAAATCACTATCTGTGGGATTCATCACAGTGTGGAAGTTGGCTCTTCTGACGCTTGCAGTGGTGCCATTGATAGCCTTGTTTGGAGATGTTCATACCATAACATTAACCAAGCTTTCCTCCAAGAGTCAGGATGCATATTCCAAGGCTGGTAACATTGCAGAGTAGGTGCTGAATTGTTTGATTTAATCGGCTCCGTTTCTAGCATTTTCTCGAGGAATTGAATTGTTTTTAATTGAAATTTAATTCAATTTGCATGCCTTGGCACAAATTTGCACTGTGTTCTCATTCGTGGGCGAGGAGAAAACGCCGAGAGCTTATCCTACGTCTCTGAGTGTGGCTCAGAAGATTGGGTATAAGACCGGACGGGTAAAACGATTCGGGCTAGGGTTGACTTTTTGTGTCATATTTTGCTATTATGCACTGCTTCTGTGGTATGGAGGATGGCTCACGAGGCACCATGATATAGATGGAGGATTGGCCATATCTACTATGTTTTCAGTCATGATCGGTGGATTGTATGTAGTATTATACCCAATTGCCTGTTTTCTCTAGTTTCTCTGGATTTTGTTTTGTTGGAAGTTATTTTGCAATTTGAATCTGTCATTGCAGAGCATTGGGGAAATCGACTCCCAACATTACAGAATTTGGAAAGGAAAAATCTACTGCTGTGAATATATTTCAAACTATTGATCACAGGCTGAATATTGATCGAAACTACTCGGATGGAATTACTCTGCTTGGAGTCATAGGCCATGTCGAGCTGCGAAACGCAAGGAACTAAACACTCTGTAGCCAAGTTTACAATTTGGCATTCATGATATCCACATAGCTCCAAAAATACACTAATGTAACTTCCAAATTCCGTAATGTCTCTATTGGCACCCTCCTGATAATTCATATTTCCTAGTTTTATAATATCATTGCTTGGTATTCATGGCATATTACCAAGCTTTTCTTTTCCAATGTTGCGTAGTAGGAAAAACCGTCATAAAGATAAATTTGGCTCCAAAAAATCTTCCATCTCTCTGGAATTTACAAACTCAAGTAAAGCACCAATTCTCTTAAACACTTTCAGCTCAGAAAGAATTCGAGTCTCCACTTCAGGAGCAGATGCCAAAAGAACACAAAGCCTGATGTTATTAACATTTGCATTAGACAGGTCTTCATGAAGAAATTCAGAGAACTGTGACACCAACTTAAGTTGAAGAATGTCTGTGATCCTGAGGCATTTCAAATCCAAAAGCATAACCAGGAGCTTCTGAGTATACATAGGAATTGGATCCTCATCTTCAATAAGTGTAGGATATAACGGCAAAAAGTATTTTTCAATAAATTGATTTCAGAGCATTAGCTCTTGTATCATTCTGATTTGATGGAGAATTGGAAATATTTTCTCAGTCGTTTCTCTTTGAACATCCCCAAAGGAAAAACTGTAGCTATGGTTGGTAGAAGTGGGTCGGGAAAGAGTACTGTAGTTTCTCTCATAGAACGCTTCTATGATCCAATTGAAGGTATCTAATACATGATTTTAAATTGGCATTTTCATATCCTGATCTCAGGATTTTAGTTTAATAAATCCCTTATTAAAAACACTATTTTTAATTGTTGTGAATGAAGGTCAAGTGCTACTTTATGGGTATAACATCAAATCTCTGCAGTTGAAATGGCTTAGACAGCAGATAGGGCTTGTGAGCCAAGAACCAGCATTGTTTGCAACAAGCATTAAGGAAAACATGCTATTGGGAAGAGAGGATGCAAGCCAAGTGGAAATGGAGGAAGCAGTCAGAGTTACGAAGGCACATGCTTTTATCACAAAGCTTCCTGACAGCTACGACACGCATGTATGCTACTAGCTGTAATAGTTGGATCTTTTGCTGTATTTCAGTCTTCCCCTTGCAACCTTCCCCTCCCTCTCAATCACATATGCATGCCTTGTAACATCTTGGAAAATCCCATTACCTTCCATTCTAAATAAAATCCTTGGAAGTCTAACTATATATCTAAGATGGTTCATAACACTTTTCTAACATCTCATTGTCTCTTTTCTCTATGCCAGAGTTGACAGTAGCCATGGTTAGTATATGTGCTGAGTTGGATATGCAACTATAGGTTGGTGAATGAGGTGGCCAACTATCAGGAGGGAAAAAGTAGCGCATTGCAATAGCTAGAGCGATGTTGAAGAACCCGACCATACTACTTTTGGATGAAGTAACTAGTCCTTTGGACTCCGAATTAGAAGCCCTGGACATGTTCATGGTAGGAAGAAAAATGGTAGTTGTGGCACATCGTCTCTCCACTATTAGGAAGGCTGATATGGTAGCAGTGGTTCAGCAGGGAAGCATTTGGGAGATGGGGACTCACGATGAGCTTATCTCCAAGGACGATGATGGGGCTTAGTCAAGATTGATTAGACTCCAAGAGACTGCCCATGAGCTTGGTAACAATGCAAGAAAGAGTAGTTCCAGGTAGAATTTTTTTTTCCCACTATGTCAATTCAGTAATGGCAATAGGGCACCCAGGCACATTGTAGTTCATCTATACAATAATTAAAAAAAAAGGTCTGTAAAATTGGAATTCTTTTGTTTCTCCCATAATTTTGTAATTTTTTGTTCGTCCCATAAATCCCGAGGGCCTTATTTGTAAAACTGTGATTATATTTTTCATCCTCACGATCTTCTTTGTAAAATCATAATTGTTCCGTTTTGCCAAAGATCAGCAGTTTGTACAATTATACTTGCATAGATTCTCAGGGTTTTCTTTGTAAAATATTTAAAAAGCTACACATATTATTGATGCACTATGATTTTATTATTCTGTCAATAAGCATATTTTAGTGCAACATTGAATGCTGCAGTGGGTGTTTTGGTGGATATACAATAAAACACTAGACACCAAACTTCAAAGCACTAGCAGCAACATTCAATACTGCACTTCAGGGTGCTTAGTGCTCACAGTTGATTACACCAAACTATTTTAAACCAAACTGTTTGGATGCCTCCTGGTACCATCCTCCAATTCTCTTTCTAAAATTGTAATTGTTTTGTTTCTCCCTTAGGTATCCCTCCACTCTATTCTGCACTCTAAACTTCCTCTAGCTAAGAATATTTTTTATGCCTCATAATGGGGAGATTCTCCTTACCCTTATTGTATATGATCTCAGAGTTTATGGGGAGATTCTCCTTACCCTAAGAATTGAGACTTGGTGATCATAATATTCTTCTAATCATCGCTTTGATCAATGGCCAGCTTTTGACATCCTTAAGCTGTTTAAGACGTTTTTCTTTCTATTTTGTTATTTAATTTTATAAAATGTCTATTCAATTTACTTTGAAATAGCCTAATTCTTTTACAAAGAATGCTCTAATTCAAATTCATCAATCGCCCTTAGATAATGGATTGGAAGGAATGCCATTGTTTCCAGGTGTCAAGGAGGCAATTAGTGCTTTTGAAACTCCAAAATCTCCGTTGTGGAGTGGTTTATTGCTTTAATGTGAGTGTACTGCTTGGAATCCAACCTTCTGCCAAGTGGTAGACAGTATTTTTATTATTATAGAGCAATTAACCTAGCTTGTCATCGATCGTTAGCTCCAGAGTTTTTTAGCCGCACGCAATTTGAAATATTTCTGCTGTTTTTATAAAAAAATTACAGCCCATTTTTATGCATCGTTAACCGAATTAAAAATCATTATTTAGAGAATCATCTGCTAGCTAACATTAGGATTATTTAAAACTCATAGGGAATGAGCTTATTCAAATACCTCAAAAAGGCGTTAATGATGACTTGCAAGCGATGGCGAAGTAAACCAGACCCCCTCTTGAAAAAATGTTTAATAATTATTGATCTCGAGTGTCAAAACTGTCCATCGTGGCATTTCTTTCTCGAATTTATTTTTCTAGATTTTATTTGCGTGTACCCTGTAATAAAATGTTATTCGAGTGGTAATAATTATTGATCTTGAGTGTAAAAAAGGTCCATCGTGGCGTTCCTTTCTCAAATTTATTTTTATAGCTTTTATTTGCGTGTACCCTGTAATAAAATGTTATTCGAGTGGAGTTTGGATTTAGTTCTCATTGCGGTTTTTCCAATCATGGTAGCTGCCAATCTCTATCCTAAAGTACAAGCTGTGGCAGACTGGGTTCTCTCAAGAATTGCTGTGATGGGTAGGGAGTGATTGTTGATTCTGAATTTTAGCAATGACTACCGTAGGTTATGGAGATCTTATTCCTCGTGGTGTTCTTGCCAAGCATTTTGTTTGTGTATTTGACTTTGCTGGAATGACCATTCTTGGTTTGCTTCTGAGCATTGTCGTAGAATACTTTGCTAGTTGGAATTCATGGACGAACTATTTAGCGATAAAAAGGGGGCTAGCCAGCTAGAGCTAGATAGGGCTATATTCTTCTCATTTGTTCTCCCCGCCCAAATGAACTGATCTCCACACCGTTTTGCCATCATAGGAAATCAACAGGCGGATGTTTTCTTCTTAAAGACTGCAGGAATTCCAAAGCGTTATGCATGTGGGTGTTTTCTTCTTCAAGACTACATGAATTCCAAAGCGTTTTCCAGATTCGGGTGGCCTGTTTTTGGTTGGAACTTTACACCAATTCATTGTAAATGCATTGCTCCTTGAGTCCACTTATTGTTTGTGGTTTTTTTTAATCTTCTAGGTTTATGCAATATTCAATATTTGAATTCCAATTTTAAACCACCCAATCCTAATTGACACAAATGATAGAACCTAATAAATGGGCATCCGCTATTTTCGATATTTAGTCACAAATATACGAGATTTATGAGAGTCCCCATGAAATATTATGAGCATTTGTGATTACCCAGTTCATTTTCGAGGTGTTTACAGCTCATTACAAACCTTCAGTTTGATTATAATGACGGGCATATAACCATAGGTTGAGCTCGGGAATTTGAAACTGAAGAGGGGAAACTCGTTGGTTCCTTCTATAAAAAGGGTGCATGCGGTATATAGATATTAGGGTTTTCGGTTTTGCAATTTTTATTGATGTATTTTTTTTAATTTGGGACTACCCTTTTTCGGATATACTTAAGATTGCAGAGATTGTAACTGAAAATGAGTTCAGAGGTGCAAAACCAGTCTAAGGAGAGACTTTTGCTTGAGGGTCCCCAGAGCAATGATCCAACAAGGAATGCATTGGTAGTCAACAGACCCTCCACTAAATATAGGCACACTAAGGTCAATGGGCGAGGTCAGAGGGTCAAAATACCTACAGCCACTACAGCGCGGATCTTTCAGCTAACACATGGGTTTGGTCACAAGTCAGATGGAGAAACAATTCAATGGCTTCTCAACAAGGTCAAGCTAGCGATCATGGAAGCAACAGGTACATGTGTTGTTCCTACTTTGCCTCTGCCCATTGTAGGTTTAGGTACAGGTACTGTTCCTGCTTTTCCTGTGTCCATTTTAGGTTCGAGTACAGGTACTTTGCTTTCCCTATGCCTATTATAGGTCATGTTTCTTCAAATCCTTCAAAATTGCAGTAGCACCCACAAGCCCCACCTTCTGCTCATGGTATTCTGTCCCTGCCAGCATTCGGCTCCTTGATCGGAATGGGTTTTGATTTTCAGGGGGAACAATTGAGTTATAGGCCATACACTTCCATGCTCTGGGGGAGTGAGGATCCAACATTGGATGAACATAGAATTGACCATTCCTTGCAGCAAAGCAACTGCCATTTCTATTGATTCTGCCAAACGAACGTTGATTTGTCCATAATTTTGATTTCGCGTGCGATTTCTGCATAGATGAACTGTTTTTTTACTGTGTTATAAGTTGGAAAGCATTCCCATTTAAGTTTGTCTTTTTTAACAGACCTTGTGCTCAAAGAACCTAGAAGATTTTTTTTGCTTTGTATAGGTGTCCTATTAAAAGCTTTAACTGAAAATGTGGTTTGCACTCAAACTGGAATGCATTCTACATAATGGGCATATTCTTGTTGCAGTATTTTCAACATAGTTATGAATACTTTCTGCATCAAAATTTATAGGCCTTGCTACAAGAAGGAAAATGGCCAGCATCCTATACGACGATAAGATACTGTTGCTCAACCATTTAGTTTTTGCAGTATTAATTACTGTATCTGTTACTCACTTGCTATCCAATTCCTCATTTCTTTTGGATGTAATGATGGGCAATGATTAACTATCAACCATAAAGAACTTTTCATGAGTTGATTTCAGAAAGCCAACTTATTGAATTTAGGTTTGCTGGATGTTCAATCCTGTTGCATTGGATGTTTAACAGTGGTGCATATGCAATTGTTAGAGGAATTGCTTTCTTTTTCCAAGGAGGAATACATTCAGAGAGTGTTAATTCTCCTATGTTCTTATTTTTGGGGTAAAGGTTAATTTACCTGGGGTAATGGTTAATCAATTTAATTAGTGTACCATTCACAGGCCATGGGGAAGCAGAGTTGAAATTCAGGAAGCTACAAACCATAGAGTTGGAATTCATAATGTTGAGCTAAACTTTATGAAGTTGCAAGCAACAGGGTTGAAATTCATATAATTCACAAAACTTTCACTGATGGATTGCCCAACCAGTTGTAGAATTACCCCGCTATCAGTATGTCCATTGATTTCCATCCCCCTTACTCAAGAATCCTGTGACAAGCACCGGTGACCCAGCAATAGGTTCATGTTTTTTTTATAAATTAAACTTCAACAAAGAAGGCTTGAATCACAATATCACAATGAAATGCTCTGGGAAGGAAGGAATAATTTGAGGAGTGTTGAATGATTACACTTTATATAGGGAGAAATAATTGTGTCAGGACTATGCTTGTGTTGATTCCTTGGCAGAGAAAGTAGAAACAATATTATACGTTCTCTAATATTGTGTCTGCACTTTGATATTTATTCTTTTCTTTCTGTTAATCGAGGGGAGTTTTGCAGTTCATTTGGGATTTATGTACTTTTTTCTCCACCTTCCTCCCGCGGTAGACTTGGGGCACTGCAGGTGTCTGCAATGGCCTCAGATTGGGTTGATTTCTTTAGAGGAATGAAGAATCCAGTGGCAGTAGTTGTTGTCTTCCTCTCATTTATTGAGAAACATGAGCTGGAATGGGAAATTCCATACTCCATAGAAAGGGTTTCCTTCAACTCTCTGTTATTGGCTTCATTTTACAATTTATCTTTCACCAGCAAAAAATACGGTTTATCTAGATGTAATACAAGGCACAACCATACGTGATGCTACATTCAGGTTCTTCTTGGCAGACTTTCTGGTGTCAGAATTATGGAATGCCTTACTTACAGTAGTTGATCTTTTGAGTATTAGTCAAAATAGGTTCTCATGAATCGATCCTTGTGGACCATATTTATAAGTGGTCTATTGTTGATTGATCATTGGACACTACTATGTCCTTTGGCCACTTGGTATTTTATTGCCTTGTTTGGGCACTTCAATTTGAAGTGAAGTTCATCAAAGTATAAAAATAAACTGTGTTTCCATTTACTCATAATAACATTCAAAATGTTAGTTGTCAAGAGAGGTACCAAATTATTAACCAAAGGTTGTGACTAAATACAATTTCTGAAGAACATGATCTAATTCCTATAATATAATTGTGATAAATTCTTTTCTGTCCAGCAAATTGAGTTCGTCGATTCTCATATGATAGTTCACCAGTTTGTATTTATATATGTAGCATACAGGCATATGTTGAATGGCTTCTTAGCAAGGTTGTGAAATGTACAGGGAATTTATATAAACGTGACATGGCAACTTCTGATACTGGATCATGTAGTCATAAAGATGACAGAGCAGAGATAGACATGAGAGCTCCTTTTGAATCAGTCAAGGATGTTGTTAGCTTGTTTGCAGAGAGGGTTGTTGGAGATAAAATTACTGAGAAAAGGCCTGAAATTCCAGAAGAAAAGGTGATAATGGAAAGATTTTTCATTTATGTTTTTTTTTTGTAATACGCTTAGCCTTAGACGCCACAAATATAACTGTATAAATACCTTACTTATTTAATTCCCTAGAGGAGAAAATAAGTTTTAGTTACAATAAATTTCTCTTTTTCAATGGATTCAGTTTATCTAAAAGTATTCTTTGGGATTTCTAGAGTCAAATATCAAATGAAACACAACTGCATCTTCTACAAAAGGACTTAGTTAAGTTTGTTTGGAGCTTCTTTTGGAGCTTGGGAGATTTTTGGGAACTCTTTGGTCGCTTCCTTTTTTGGGGGAGCTTGTAGAAGTTCCCTATATATTTAAGAGCTCCCAGAAGCTTCTTGACAGGCATGGAACTTCTAAAAGCTTTTTCCCATGTTGGGCCCAAAATCATAATGAATGTGCCAAAAATCAATTGAATGATTGTTGGTTCTCCTGCCAAAAAATTACCAACGGTAAAAAAGTTGGTTGAATCTATCAATCATGCCATTTTAAAAATTTTGAAGGTCATAGATATTAGGAGGGTTCACACCTCTTACCTCTTTACCTCTTTAGATTTGTATTTTTATAACTAGCTTACATTATTCTTATTGATTGATATATCAATTTAAGATTTTCAGTGTTGTAAATTCAATGGGTACATTCCTTCCGAAATTGGAAACCACCATTCTCTAGAACTCATAACCTTACATAAAAGTACCCACGAGGGATTTGAAGTCATAACCTTATATTCACAACTTCTCATCTCAATTACTCATTACCAATTGCTCTGTTGTTGTAAGTTTATATTTTAATTTAATTGAAAAAAATGAAATATTTTGCATTTTGAATGCTTGTCGACTTTTGGTCAAGTCATTTTGACTTTTTGGCCCTGTCAAGTTATTTCCAATTCCAAATTTCAACATTGATCTCGGTATATGGTCCTAATTCTGAATCTAGGCATATATGGTACCCCGTATTTAGCTGATTGCATTCAGTAGCATAAGTATATGGAAGAATTACTCAACATTGATCTCTAGAGGTGCTTGGATTTTTCTTTTGTGTTGAGGAAAGCTTCAGGTTTTATCCATGCACAATCCCTTGTGACAATAATCTCCATGAAATAGGCAACCTCACCTTTCAATCCACCAGCTTGGAAAACTGGGACTGTGCTTGATCCTTTAGCTTGTCAAATTCCTTAGTGACATTAATAGCCTTTCCATTTATATCCTCCTTCCAATCCTCTTTACTGATATTGATTCCCATGGCTTTGTTTTCAGAGTCAAGGGTCCATTAAGTGAGTTTGATTTGAAGATTGTGGACTTATTCAAAATGTCCCTTCCAATGGTGTAGCCTGTGCCTTTTGGGGGTTTATTTATACTGATGGGCTAGCATAATTTTTGTGTCTTTCCAAGTAGCACCCCACTTATCCAGCTCTTCAAGGAACTTAGTCTGAGCCTCAATGCACATGTGACATACCAGAACAATCACCTACAACTTTTTTTCCCCTTTCCTTCCCCCTTCATGTTGATTGAGGCATCTTGGGAATTACCGAGCTAGAAGCCTCAGAAGAAGTTTTAGACTGGGTCCTCCAGCTAGAGTCCCCCTCCTCACCAGAAACCAGACCAGCCTTAGATTTGGAGTTATAAAACTCCACTGACAGGGATGGCAGTCATTCCAGAAGAGGCTTCATAGAAATCACGTGGACTAAACTGAATTCAATCGCAGAAAAACAAGGAATCCCCTGGTGAGAAGGCCGATCAGGATATAAAGATAACCTTACTGGAATGTATGGGATAGATTTATAGTGGCACAACTGGCAGATGCAATAGACCTTGATAATGGTACGATGGCACAACTTTGTTCTATGTTGATACTAGCTTGTTCCTTTTATGTTGTCAAGAATGGAAATTCCAAATTGCAGAAGGTAGTGTTTCAATGATAGAGCTCTTATGTCTTCATAAACTTGTAAGATGCTTTTGCTTTGATGCATGTGCCTGGATAGTTATTTAATTGTGCCAGGGATACTATTGAATCTATGGAATAGATTTATAGTGGCATAGCTGGCAGATGCAGCAAACCTTGATAATGGTACGATGGCACAGCTTTGTCCTCTTCTGACGCTAGCTTGGAACTTTTATGTTGTCAAAACTGGAATTTCCAAGTTGCAGAAGGTAGTTTTCCAATGATAGAGCTCTTATGTCTTCAGAAAATTGTAAGATTCTTTTGTTTTGATGCATGTTCCTGGATAGTTCTTTAATTGTTCCAGGGATACTTTTCCCTTTTGTCATTTTTTTCCTTCATATTTCATCATTTATTATGATAAAGTATACCGAAGGTTGGATCCTCTGAAATAAGTCACTGCAGAAGTTTAACATTAACTGAAACATGAACTTTGTTGTTTTCTCCATTAGGAGCAGCATCAATGATGATTCCAAACACTTGAAATCCGTTTGCATTAATATTATGGATTGATTTGGAAATTGATGGCCTTAAATAATTGGCGTGAATTATAGAAGTCATATCAAGTGTCAGGTCCTTTGTGGAATGATAAACCAAGGGAAAAATCATTTGAATAAATTAGAAATATTGCAGTGGAAACTCATGGTTTGAATGGGGGAATTATCTATTTTGAATGGCCCTTTCATATAGGAGATTGAAGGTATTGTAGCAGTTTCATTTTTGTGGCAAGGCTGTATATGCTGCTTCTTTATATTTAAAAGGTATTGAATTGAAATGGTTAGCTTACATTTGTTTTCTGGATATGGGATTTCACTAGCAGTCACAGATCACGAGAGATTTACAAATATATATGCATGCATATGATTATATTAACAATTCCAGAAAAACATAGAGATGAATAAACCTTTCTGCATAGGGTATTCCATCAATGCACACCTATAATATATTGCTCTTGTTAAACCTGTAGACTACCAGATTCTAATGTGAGGTTACATGTTACGTTGTTTAAACTTTAATTCTTGAACTTGTGTTTTATATACAAAACCCGGATATATGTTGAATGCATTCATTTTGGTGTTACAAATCTATTTGTAGCTAAAAGTATATATTTGGTTGATGAGCAACTTTATTCCAAATTGAGGATTTGAATTCCTGAGATATTTGGTATGTAGCTCTTAGTCAATGGTTTGCAACAATTGCATGATACTGGAACTCCATAATGCTCATCAAAACAACAACATATTCTATCTCCATACATCGTCCCATCATTGATGTCTCCTATTCTATTAAGTGTTTGTAAGCTTTTATATGTGGCGTCTATTTCATTTTTTAATTTGTAATATTAAATAAATTGCACACACAAACCTCTTTGCCCTTTGGTTGCATAATAAATTCGTCATTAGTTTCAGTTTCCATCCAGGGTTTGTCTTAGTGTGTAGAAGAAACTCATTAACAGTTGATCTAAGTGCAGACATGAAAAACATCCATTGATTCCTATTTAGTGAGTGACTGGGAATACTTGGATAGAAATAAACATAAAAAATATATGTAGCAAATCAGTGCAGCAGATTAGGTAATGATCAATGGTTAATTTCAATTAACCTACAGACTTATTGAAGGGATGATATACTGTTCTATGGAATATTTTTTGGACTTGTCAACATGATGAGTATTCATGTATGAAGGTTTCTACAGTTAGTCATAATGTAGTGAGTCCAAACACAGTTAAATTCTGGATAATTTTACTACATGAGTATTTTTGCAGCTAAACTGTATTTGTATTTGTACTATGTGATTATGCTTGCCAACACAGGTGCATGGTGAGAGGATTTTTCGAAAGAATCCATAAATATTTTGGATCTTGTGATTATTCCCACCAACAAAGGTACATGACTCTGAATCTTAACTATCGAAAATATTTAAGTATTTCCCTTTACAATTAGAGAAAGAATCATGTGCTTTTATTAGCATTTATTGTGTGATTTGTTCATGACTTGCAATATGCCATTTCAAAATAGTTGTATTGACTTTTGTTTCAATTGTAATCCGTCTTGACAAATGGACGTGTGATGAACATTCAACTATGCCTTGTGAACTTTGTGGAAAAAATGATTTATTTGATAAAGTGCTTGCCATTTTTTTTTAATTTCTTAATTTCTCATGAAATACATATATTGGGAAAACGCCTACAGAACATTATTAAGAAGATTAATGGTTTAGCATATGATCACTCAGATTTTTCTGAACCTTTGTTTGTATTACAAGACCTTGATATTGACAAGGATCTGGTGGCTTCGTTGGCTGGAGCAATGTTTGTGTCAGAGCTAGCCACAGTGGCAGAGAAAAAAATAATTATAGATCAAGAAAAAGGAATAAAGAAAAGGAAGAGTTAGAAGATAATATTTTCTGTTTAGTAGCAGAGAAAAGGGACATTAGTTCTTTGCTTCGAAGTGCCATGAGAGAGAAAGAGGGAGCTGAAAAGGGCTTTAAGGAATTGCCATAGAGCAATGGTGAAAATCAAATAGATTCACCTCAAAGTAATGGTACTATTTTAGATGTTGTAGAAAGGGGTCTTCAGAATACTTGGATTGGATTTCAAGGTCGGTTCCCTTGTGGGGGATCTAGGCATTATATCTATTAATGGAAGAAAAGGAGGAGAAGATGGTTTTGGAATGGTATGGATTCTTTCAAGTGTGTTGTGATGTTTGTTTATAAACTATGTTTTTTAAATGTATAAATTATCACAGTTTAAACTTTAAATTCTTCAATGAATTTTGTATTTGTTTAATTCTCATAGGCCTATGCCTTGGGGAACATAATGAAAACATCACGGCATGAAATTGTAGAATTATGACGCACACTGGAAACATTGAGGGATGGTCCTATAGGCTATAACTAACTAAGATGTGTGTGAAGTGCAGAACTAGAGCAACAAACCATTTAATGTCTGTGAAAGAATGCATTTATTCTGTTCCATTACAAATTTTATTTTATAAACTTAAACTATTGCATATTAGCATAATGTTTTGATATTATACAGTTGGCTTGCTATGCATTCCTTTTTTTTGTTATTTTGTGCCAAATTCACGACAGAACTAGAGCATCTAAGAAGACTTTCTGAAACTCAAACCAAAGATCTGGTTGAGAAAACACTACACATACAAGAACTTGAGGAAAAGGAGACGGCTGCAACTGAAAATGTAATTTTCCTGCTAATAAATATTTTAATGCCATCTTACTCTGGAACTTCTTTTTTTTCTTGAAATTTATGTGCATAATATTCCATTTCTGATCTAAAGTTTCAGTTTCCTTTCAGGTTGAACATGGATACACATTTTATTATAGAATTTATAAATAGAATGATTAATCCAGAAATAAGGTTTTTATTGGCAATATTTTATATGTTTTAAGGTTGAAGGTCTCATGATGGATGCAACAGAGGAAGAAATAGGCAGGTGGAGGGAGGCTGCTGAACAAGAAGTAGCGGCTGGAAAAGCTGTCATGGAGGAGTTCCAAGAAGAGGTATTTTGACATTCTTACAGTTTCTAAGCATTTCCTTTCTATGCTAATGACAGCAGTGATTCCTAGGTATCAGACTTACCAGATTCACCCCTAGGCATACACCTACACCCACCCTGGAATCTCATTGGAACTATGGAATTACTGATCTGGAATGGATTTGGGAGAATGTCATTTCTTAAATCAGATCTGTTTCTGGTCTGTATGGGTGTGGACAGGTTAAATGGAATATTTTGTTTTTTAACTGTATTAGCATTTAATTGTGCCTCTGTGCATGATGGAATGTGTGCCACTGCACATGATGGAATTTGAATTTGTTGAGTCATAGCACCAACTGTTTGTTGCATCACAACACCCGCAGCTATGGATTGAAGTGTCAGTCTATTGAAATGGGCCATATGTTTTAAAAGCATATAGTCCTATGGTAGGTACCTTGATAGCTCACAGCACTTGTTGTTTTTGGAAATTGGGTTTCTGCCAGTTCTCTATTCTATTTGCCTTTAAGAGACTTCTACTTTTAGACATGCTGTGTTTATGGAATGCAGCAGTTAGGGAGTGGATGCTTGGCAATAACATTTGACTTCTTACTTGTTTATATACTTCTAGTGCAATTGGGAAACCAGATGGATACAAAGGTTTTCACAGTATAAAATTATAAATGATGAATTTATTTTTCTCCAACTTTCCTGTGATTCAGTTGGAAGGAATGATCGTGGGTTTGAAGAATATCCAATGCACCAGATTATGTGTAATCCTATGTGCACCAAATTAACTCTTGGCTAATCTTACAATTCGACAATTTAATTCCTTTTGAATTTTGCAGTGGGTCATAGAATGCATAAATCAATCTGGGAGGGAATCAATTTGGCAAAGGTTCCAAGGGCCTGCTAATGGGGAAATCAACTGCTGCTGCTGCTGCTAATGATAAATCTGATAACAAAAAAGCTGATCTCTCGCTCATCTGGTGCAGGCCTACATGTTGTAGTTTTTTCCAGTAGTGATACTGCATTTAATATTTCTGTGACATGGTTATGGCTTTTGGGTCTTTCAGTTTATTCATGTATTCATTTACATAAGCAATTCTTTTTGTTTTTGACAATGTTTGTGTTGGTCTTTGTTTTGGAAAAAAAATATATTTAATATCTGTGCATGACCTTTATGTGAGTTCCTTGTGAACTCACCTTCATAAGGATCTTTTTTTATTAAAAACCAACTTTAAGGCAACTCTGAGACTAGCCCATAAAGTTTCTTTCATGCCTTTGTCAACAGAGTTCCCCGTTCTGGAAACTTCTGATGACGTCCATAGGATGCAGTAGATCTTGTGGGTAATAGTGACCCTGTTTTCATAGACAATGATGGTTTTATTGCATGGTGAGCCCATTTCTTTTTATTTTATTGTAAATATTTAAGGCTTAAATTTATACATATCCTGTTGCATGGAAGAATATTGTGTAATGTCAGTGCTTGAAATACAAGTCTGCATACATGCGAGCTTTCTTGTGCATGTTCTCTGTATGGAATATTTGTGTTTTAGCCTTAGTTATCTGCATGGAACATTGTTTTAGTGTTAATACTTTAGAGAGCAGCATGCAGGAACGTTTTCTTGTTTCTTTTCTGTCTTATAGAGATATCTCCTTCTAGACAAAGATTTCTAACAGAAACAGAAATTCCAGTACTCTATCTCGAGACTTTATCTGCCTGTCTTGATTGTAATTTGGAGGTAAGTATGAAATTTGATTTTGACTTTGAGATTTGGCAAAGCTTAAGGTTCAAATGTAGCTTTATGCTTTTCCATGTTTGCTAGGAATTCATGCTGTCACAATGGATTGGGATATCAGGGGCTCAGTATTCTATGCTTTCTATGCTTTGATATATACCAAAAATGGTGATAGCGACCAACCCATGTTCTCATCATGACTGAGACAAGCAGGGGGTTCATAACTGTATGCTTCCCATAATTATTAGTCACCCACATTCTCACCATGACTCAGGAGACAGGGCTTAAGCATGATTCCATTATTACTAGGCACTAACATTTTTAACATGGCTTGAAAAGTTATTTCATCTTGGTATAAGAATGTTTGGAGAACAAATTGTTCTATGTAATTGTTCTGGCCATTTGGCATCATGCTCAATTTAGCCAACATGATTGGCTTCCAAATATTTTCTTCTTATGAATTTGTTGCACTAGTTTATCTATGAAGCCAATCTTCCATGGCATACCAACTGCTACGCGTTGATAAACTTGAAGGGGATCTTTGTTTTACCAGTGGAAGCTTTGCTATCATCTGAATGCTGAACATATACACTTGTATTTATAAGGCCATTGAATTTGTACCTCCCATGCCCTGATTCCTGTTGATTGCATGGGCAGACCCGGGTTTATTATAATCAACCAACAACACCCCTAGCTCACTGGCCCTTTCGACGACAGACCGCATAGCGGCCTGAAGTCTCACCCGAAGTGATTCTAATGGGTTGGCCAAGGACTCAAGCGTCTTGGACCAGGTTCCTTGGCAATCCTACTGGTGGCTCACAGCTCTCCTAGCTGTGAGATCTCTTTCCTGCGTGCCGCACGATCTTCCGCTCGCGATGCGTGATCTATTCCCCACTCATGGCCCTTCTAGCCACGGCGTCTCTACCCTTGTGCACGTCGTGCAGATTCTTCTCTCGTCGCACAACTTCCTCCTTTCCACAATATTCCCAATCTTACCGCATCGCCACGCCCCGTGCGACATGCAACTCCTGCTCAACGCTAAGTCCTCAACCTACGGTATCGCGCACCGCAGCTCCTCTGCCGGTGCGGTATCGCCTTCTTGCGATACCCTCCTCCCGTGGCTTAGCGCACCTAGCGTTGTTCGTGTCGACGCGCAAGACTCGATACCCAGACTGTCTTACTGTGATTAATTAACTATTTAGGGCAAGCATAAACAAGTCCTTATACGACGTGCCAAGGATTTCAACTTATATTTATCTTCCTGTTGTGCTGTAACTAAATAACTCATTCATACATTAACTGTAAACAAATTGCATAACATAACTGATGGATGCAGCAAATAAACATAATACGCAAATCAATCACAGAACACGGGATTTTAACGTGGTTCTCCCCCAGGATGGGAGTTACGTCCACAGAACTGTGCTTCTCTATTATAGCTTAAGGGAAGGCAAACACAGTTCTGCTGCACCTCACATGCAGCTCAAGATCTTCTCTCTTAGATCTTTCTTCTCTACCTTTATGTTGTCACTCTTACAACATACTCTTCCCTCTCAGCCGATCCCTGTGGATCGTTACATGCATGCTTTATAAGCCAGCTACTGGTTTCAGTAAGATTGCTACAGCTAAGACCAGAACCAGAGCTCGGATTTTACAACAGTCTGCTTATCCTTATTGCCTATTTCAATCACGACTGTCTAACTATCTATCCAACCCTTTACAATGCAAAATTACATCCTTTTATAAGCAGCCCGAAGGTCTTGCTTTTACAACATTGTGGGCCTGTCCCAACAGTAACCCAAACCCTAATTAGTGACAGTCGGTCCTCTCTGTCCTTGAGGTAGCCGCTTCCCGTCACACCATAGCTCTCTGCAGTCTTCCATGCTTCCCGGCACTGACCATGGGTACTATGCGCCGCTTCTCTTTTCTGTCCTTCGTCTTCAATGCTTGAGTCTCGTTGCTCCTTCTTCTTTATGAGGGTCACTGAGCCCTCCTGTCTTCCACCGCTGCCTTCAATGCAGTGGGTGAGCTCTCCTTTCTCGGCCGCTCAGGTATCGTTTCCTTTCTTTGACTTTCCTATCTCAAAAAGTCATGGTTTCCGGCTCTGCTCTACAGCTGGAAACTTGCTACGGTGTCGTAGCTCCGTCTTATCTTCTTTCCGCCAAAACTTATCTCTCCGCCAAAACTAGCAGCTTCTTCTGTAGCTGCGAGACCCTGCTCCAATAGTCCCCTAACACTTACTTGTGGCTCATCCTCGAGCCACCTGCAACATGCTTCTCCTGTTGTAGTTTCTCCTTCGCCTCCTGCGAAGTGTGCTGTAGCTTGTCCCGAAGTCCTGCAACTTCATTCTTCATTACCTCGACACGTCCTCTTGGAGTTTCGGTAACTTAGTTCGCTGGGCTCTCTTATCCTTTCTGCCCGTAGTCACGGTTTCTCTCTCTTCGCTCGTTCTCCTTTGAGAACGCTCTAGTGTTTGAGAAGTGCTCCACAGATATGCTTTCCTTTTTATCTGGGTTAGAACTTTTATCACAAGGAAAATCTGTATCTTCCAGCCTTCTCAAACATTTCATTCAGTCTGGAGCCTTGTGTATGGAAGAGAAGCAAACCCTGAACTCCGGTCCGAGAGCAAGCCTTTGTCCTCGTTCTGGAAGTCTCCCCTCTCCTGGGTTTTCAATCCTCTTCCACTTCTCTTCTCTTCAAAGTGGTCCAGATCCACATGCTGCCTCTAATCCTCAGGTTTCTGTTTCAGTGCCTCCGCAATCTTTCGTGCTTCTCTTAGCTGATCAGATAGGTCAGCGATTTTCTCCCGTTGCCTTCTTTTTCTGATTTTTACTTTCTTTCTGACAGGAGATTTCTTCTCGTTCTTCTGCTCTGCTTTCTTATCTTCAGTGATCGGCTCGGCGTTCTTCTTCTCCTTAGGAGAGAATTTGGTGACAACTTCTACTTCTGGCGCTTGACTCTTCATCCTTAACGGCTGTTTGACTCGTGCTGTACTTAATTTGACAACCCTGGGCGACGTCGTCATGGAGGACCTATGGCCACCAGGGTCAAAACGTCTCAACATGCCTTCTGGAGGTTTGTCCTCAGTCAGAATCCGCTTGGCTCAATACTCTGGGCGTGCAGTGGCTTCGAACTCTGGAAGTCACTGTACTCTGTAACTTAATTAGCTCTGCACAGGGGACACTTAGCATTTCCCTGTATAGCTCTTGAGATTTGGCAAATGTACCCTTCCTACTTGAAGGATGTCTGCTTTTATGCCGAAGGCATACTACCGGACGCAACGGTTATCCTGGGTCAAACCCGTTGGTCATCATAATTACCTGGACGAGACCCTACCCGTCATTCTGATCCGCCATAATTGCTGAGATCTGATCACGTGTCCCTCAAAGCGTGCGTATACAGGCACCGGTGTCGTCAGAGATTTACCAAATTTGGAAAAATTTATTATACTGTTTCCAAATCTACGGTATGGGATACCGGTCATTTCTTCATTAACTACCTATCAGACAGTGACTTAACTAGCCCACTGTCAGTTGCAAACTGAGTACGTGGCACGGGGAAACATCATACTGCTGCGATGCAACTCCGCATCACCTGCGCAAACAAACAGCGTTAAAAATTGATTTTTTTTTTCTTTTTTTCTTTTTCAAAATCTGTCCTGGTGCGATTCCTCACAACTAGACTATCTACCGGTGTAGACTGATTCCCGGTGCGATGCCTCCTTTCAACTACACTGGACATCTGCACCGTCATAAACTGGTTTAAGCTAGGGATGAGAGGTGAGGTGGCTATCACTATAGAGCTTAAGCCTACTGCCATTGATCCATGTGGGAAGAAGCTCCCCGTTCAACTGGCTAAGCTGAATGGCACCTCCCTCCGTAACTTGCTGTATCTGATACGACCCCAGCCAATGTGTCTTGAACTTCCCTGGAAACTTAATGAATCTGCTGTCATAGAGGAGTACTAGGTATCCGATTTGGAAAGTCTTACTCTTAATGTGTCTGTCATGCCAAGCTTTTTCTCGTGCTTTCTGCACTTTCTGATGGAATCCGGCGATGAATCTGTCTTCTTCTAAGGCAAGCAGCTGTGCTAGCCTTTCCTCCACTGTGTCTATATCAGTCATCTCGGTAATCTGAGTGATTCTTAAACTGGGAAGAATATACTCCATAGGAATAACAGCCTCCTGTCCATATACTAAGCTGAAAGGTGTGTGTCCCGTAAGTTTCTTCCATGTGGTCCTGTACGCCCATAAGACAGCGTTAACTCTGAGGTCCCAATCATTCCTCTGGCTATTGCAGATCTTAGTAAGAGCATTTTCTAAAATCTTATTGAAGGCCTCCACCGTACCATTAGCCTATGGATGGTAGAGAGTTCTCTTATAGTGCTGAATCTAGAATTCTTCTGTCAAAGCCTCAATGGTGTGGTTCAAGAAATGTGTGCCTTGATCGCTCATCAAAATTACTGGGCATCCAAATCTACTGATGATGTTTTCGAAAAGGAACTATGCGGCTGTAGCAGCATCACAATTTCTTACTGCTTTGGCCTCTGCCCATCTGGTGAGGTACTCTGTTCCGGTAATAATATATCTCACACCCGTGCGCTTTCCCGGTGGGTTGATAGGACCCACAAAGTCTATAGCCCATTTATCAAATGCACGCAGCGTGACCTGGGGTCACAGCGGCATTTCATCGCGCGTCGCGAGGGTTTTCCTACCCTATGGCAGATATCGCAGCATCTGCAAAAGTCCTTGGTGTCTTTGTGTAACGTAGGCCACCATAGTCCTGCCTCCAGGATTTTCTGTGCAGTCGGCTTTCCAGCGAAATGACCTCCTGCGGTTTCTGAGTGTGCCTCTTTAAGAATAGCGTCTTTTTCATGCGGCATTACACATCTGCGTAGAACTTCATCCGGACCTAACTTATATAGGCATCCTGCAATGAGGGTGAA
>LPNX011137733.1:141150-154161 GCA_001517045.1 Pseudotsuga menziesii
GCTGTTGATAGCATTCTGCTGGAATATGCGATGGGATGGTCAAGATCCCCTTATCCTAGCTGTGTCAAGACGACTCCTAGTGCGATGCTGGATGCATCCATGTGTACATGAAATGGATTAGTCCAGTCTGGAAACACTAGGATGGGTGCTGTAACCATCTTTTCTTTAAGCATGTCTAGGCTCTGCTGACATTCCTCATTCCATAGGAATTTTACATCTTTCTTCAGCGATTTCTCCTTTAGTGTTGTAATCTTTGCGTAGCCCTTGATGAACTTTCTGTAGTACTCGGTATGACCAAGTACTGTCCTTAGTTGCTTGACTGAATTGGGTGCTGGAAGATTTACAATGATGGCAATCTTCGCATGATCTACCATCAAGCCTTGTCTGCACACAATATGACCCAACAAGATACCAAATGGTGCACAAAATATACATTTCTTCAAGTTTAGAGAAATCTGGTACTGCCTACATTTTTCTAACATCAGTTTTAAATCTCCTATGTGCTTATCGATTAGCCCAAATACAGTCCAGTCATCAAAATATACTTCTAAGAATTTATGGATGTATTCTTTAAATACAGCAACTACTACTCTAGAAAATATAGCTGGCGCATTCTTAAGACCAAAGGGCATTACCGTATACTGGAACGAGCCCCATTCTGTTGCAAAGGTGGTCTTAGATTGATCTTCTGGATGTATTCTGATCTGGTGGTAGCCTGAAAAGCCATAAGTGAAGGAGTAGACCTCCTGTCCTCCCACGTTGTCTAATACTTCATCAGTGAACGGTGTTGGAAATGGATCATGAAGTGATGCATCGTTGAGTTTTCGCAGATCAGCACAGATTCTGATGCCCACTTTTGTTTTCTTCTCTTGGACGACCATGGGGCTAACCCATTCGCTTTCTTCTACTGGCTCAATGATGCCTACTGCTAGCATCTTATCAATCTCATCCTTGACTTTTTCTTTGTAGCGTGGATTCAATCTATATGGGCGCTGCTTAACTGGTCTAGCATCCTCCTTCAATGGTATCCTCATCACCCCTAGGTCTCCGACTATTCCCTTCATCTCCGTGAACTTGGTGGGAAATAGGTCCTGATAGTCATGTAACAAATCTGCAATCTGTCCGACTGTTTCATTGTTCCAATAGTCTCCAATAGAGGCAAACTTAGGTTCTGCGTCTGTGCCAATATTGACCTTTTTAATCTTGATGGGCTCAATGATTGCTGGAGTCTCTAACTATGGTCCTCCAACATCACGAGTTCCTTCTGACTCCGGAATGTTGGTGTTGCGAGGGTCCTCATCTGCCTCCTCTGATTCTGATGCAAAATTATAGCATGCCAACGCCTCTTCTAGCTGGATAGTCCACTCAGGTTGGACTGGTACTGAGATGGTGCAATCCTCAAATATCTTGGTCTTGATTATGTCTAGGGCCTGAGAAACACTTGGATGTTCTGATTCAAATGCAAAGGTGAGTAGGAAACTGTCTGTCATAAGTGACCATGTAGTCGTCCCCTTGCGTAATTCAGTCTCTGTGTACCAGTTCCTTGGAACTGTGTCCAATGTGTGAATGAATCTGTGAACCCATTCCTCCTCGGGAACGTCCGACTAGCTCCGTTCACATGCCTGAATGTGTGCCCTGGGGTCAGTTTCTCCTGTGTACTTCTGCGGTACATACTCTTGGTTGACCGAAAATCTGATCGCCATCAATATTTTAATATCATCCCATGATGCGATATTTTCTTTATGCGCGTACCACCATCTTGCAGGTGTGGCTCGTACTGCAAGGTCCATAGTTGGGATCCTCTGCTCGTAAGGGATCTGTTGCTCAAACTGCTCAAGGAAGTCCTGGATATCTGTTAGTCCATTATATGATGGAAGGTCAGTGACCTCTACCCAATCCATCGCAGTGACTTACTCATAAACGCACATCTGCGAGCTGAGACTTCGTAAAGTCTGTTCTGCCAGTTCTCTAGGCCAACATCAGAATCCGATGCGCATGAGCTGTTGCATCGCCAACTAATGTTTCCTTCTGCAGTTGGATTGATGTAGTCACTCTGGTTCGCGGTCATCTGGTAGAGACTCTCCATGTTATGTGCCTCTTCCTCGGCTCGGATAGGTTCAATGTATCTAGGACCTTGGTAAGGATCCAGCGGTGCGATGACCCGGATCTGCACATCCTCAAAGGTCATTTGTCTTCTCTTTAGGTCGATGAAAGCCTTGCTACCAATCGCCCAATCAATACTTAATAGTGCTGGATATGGTCGACTGTCGCTAATGATTTCTATAACCTCGAAGTCCGCAAAAGTACGAACTCCGTCAATATCAACTGGCACCTGCAGTAGTCGACCCAATGGTGATACTCGCTGCTGATTAGCTAATCTCAGGTGGATAGGCGATAGGGCTAACTGAGGACTACCCATCTGTTCCAATGTCTGCTTAGTTAGAACATTCACCTCTGATCCCAGATCTAAGACGACTTCGTCCATTTCGAACTCTCCAATTTGTGCTGTGAGTTTCATCTCCCTTCCGGTCCTTGTATGTCTTGTAATATTATGAACAGCGCGGTGTGCACTGCTCGAGAGAGAAGGTTACTGACACTGATCTATGATGTGCTATAGCTCGCCGATAGCTTTTTCATTTCTCAAGAGCTTCAAACAACTGCGCAGGAAGGATTGTATACTTCCTGTCGATTCATCCTCGTCGCATCTTCCCGATGTGGTGGCCTGCGGTATCTGTTCTGGGCTATCGCCACGAGGTGCTTGCTGCGGTACGCCCCTGGACGGCGGTACCTGCGATCCTGATTATGTAGGTTCATCGAAGGAAGCCTTGGATTCATGAAATGTCTCTTTATTCTTTTGTAGGTCGAGTGCTTTTGCTTTTCCAGGAGCTCTGCGCACCCACTCCTAACTTGTGTTCTTTTCGGTCTCCTGCGGTGTCCCACTGGTGGAAGCACCACTACGAGTCACAATATTGACTCTTGGTTCTGGCTCTGCTTGTTTGGCAACAATAAGCTAGATGTTCTGATGTGTTGCTGGCTTAGGGTCTTTGATCTTAGCTATCAGGATAGGACACTCTTCTATGGTATGATCATAAGATTTGCAGTAATTACAAGTAGTAGTGGGGATTTGACAGTCCCTAGCATAGTGTCCTACAACTCCGCAATTATAACAAGTGATTGGCCCACGACCTTGGCCAAAACCTCCCCCTCGGCCAAAGCCTTCTCCACATGCAAAGCCTCCTCCACGGCCTCGTCCTCTGAATCCTCCTGCACGGCCTCCGTAAGCCTGATCCAGCTGGGGTCCTGTTGCTGGACCCAGTGTTTCTGATTGGACTCTGTACATGTCATGTTTTCTATCTAACATGAGATCATAGGCTCGGCAGTCCTGTTCATCATGCCCGACGGACTTGCAGAAAACACAGTATAGGTTCTTAGGTGTCTGTACATACTTCTGAAGCAAAGGGAATTGCTGAGGCGGATGTCCTTGTGTTTTACATATTTCACACCATGGCCCTTGTGTTCGTGGTAAGGGGTTAGGAGCCCCTGAAGCTAAATATTCTGCGAATACTGGACAGTTGTCTTTGGTATGACCCTGTGCTCTACACTTTATGCACCATATGTCTTGCATAACCTCTTTCCCTTTCTTAAGTTCGTGTATCTGTAACGTGAGGTTGGCCAACTGGTTCTGTAGGGTTTTCATGCCTGTGGTAGTCTCTGCTAGAGGTGAAGCCTCTAGTTTCATTGCCATCTCCAGCGCTTCGTCTTGAGTAGTGAGTTTCTACTGCATTAGTGGCAGTCTGATGTGAGGGAGCAGCACTGCAATAAACCATTCCTTATGCTTCTCTGGCGCAAAGTCAAAGCTTACTTGGTCTATCAGGGCTTTGAATTTCTGATCAAAGTCCCATACTGATTCTGATGGAAGCTGCTTAATATCCTTGAGCTCTGTTATACACTGAGATTCAGACTTAGGTTTCTTAAACTCTTTGATCATGGCGTTCTTGACCTGGGCAAGTGTCTTGGGTAATGTAGTATACTTTATGTACCATGTCAAGTATCTGTCTCTGAGTGTGGTGACCAACTGTACAAGATTAAGGTTATCATCGTTGATTGTTTTAATGGTCCACATGGCTTCGCATAGGAACCAATGCTGTTCCGGGTCTTCTGCTCCTGTACCTTTAAAAATAGGTAGCTTCATGTCATCTCCCATTCTATTCCTCTGCGGTGGGTTCTGACTGACTGGGTTACTACCACTCAGCGGTGTAGGTGAAGGTGATGTAGCGGGAGTAGGTATTGTCTGTGAACTACTAGATGGAGTACCTACGGGGTTATTCTGAGTCCCTGTCTGTTTCTGTGGGGTATAGGGGTGGTAAGGAATACCCCCCTCTGGTTCTTCTTTGGTACTAGGACTCTGTTGTCTAATACTGCCTGAACTGTCTTCAAATACAGGAGAGCTAAAATCTACTTTATACTTCTTTCCACTATGTGTTCGTCCAATGTCATCAAAATCACTTTCAAACTCTTGTGACATTACTATCCTTACTTATTCATCTGAGACTAGATCCATTGTTCCTTTTTCATATAGCAGCATCTTAATGGACAAGTTTAGAGATCTTAGGTACTTACCACGATATCCTCTGAAGAAGTATCGTTCAATTGCGCTGAAGCTCTTTCTCTGGTCAACTGCAAATTCTGTAACAAAGCCTTCTAGCACACTTGTAAGCCAGAAGTCCACTGCTCTCGTAATCGGATTGTCGAGGTTCTGTACGGTCTGAATCAGCTCCGGTGTCCAGACAATGTTTCTTTTCTTCTTGAAGGTGTTCCTATCTGTCAACTTGGATAACCAGTCGAAAAGCTCGTTTCCATAGGTTGCAAAAAATATAGCGTGTATGTCTGAAGCGATATGCTTTTCTAACCAGGCCTCTGTGCTCAGTTTAGGGCTCCGATTTTCTTTCTTGGCAAACTCCGTTAAGTCTGAATCTAGTCACTGGTGAAACTCTTCTCTGGTAGGATGCCAACAGAACATTAACTCCCAGTCGTTCAAACCGGCAACGGAACCATTTGTTGATTGCATGGGCAGATCCGGGTTTACTATAATCAACCAACAACACCCCTAGCTCACTGGCCCTTTCGGCGATAGACCGCACAGCAGCCTGAAGTCTCACCCGAAGTGATTCTATTGGGTTGGCCAAGGACTCAAGCGTCTTGGACCAGGTTCCGTGGCAATCCTACTAGTGGCTCGCAGCTCTCCTAGCTGTGAGATCTCTTTCCTGCGCGCCGCGCGATCTTCCACTCGCGATGCGCTATCTATTCCCCACTCGTGGCCCTTCTAGCCACGGCGTCTCTACCCTTGCGCACGTCGTGCGGATTCTTCTCCCGTCGCACAACTTCCTCCTTTCCACAATATTCCCAATCTTACCGCATCGCCGTGCCCCGTGCGACACGCAACTCCTGCTCAACGCTAAGTCCTCAACCTACGGTATCGCGCACCGCAGCTCCTCTGCCGGTGCGGTATCGCCTTCTTGCGATACCCTCCTCCCGTGGCTTAGCGCACCTAGCGTTGTTCGTGTCGACGCGCAAGACTCGATACCCAGACTGTCTTACTGTGATTAATTAACTATCTAGGGCAAGCATAAACAAGTCCTTATACGACGTGCCAAGGATTTCAACTTATATTTATCTTCCTGTTGTGCTGTAACTAAATAACTCATTCATACATTAACTGTAAACAAATTGCATAACATAACTGATGGATGCAGCAAATAAACACAATACGCAAATCAATCACAGAACATGGGATTTTAACGTGGTTTGCCCCCAGGATGGGAGTTACATCCATAGAATTGTGCTTCTCTATTATAGCTTAAGGGAAGGCAAACACAGTTCTGCTGCACCTCACATGCAGCTCAAGATCTTCTCTCTTAGATCTTTCTTCTCTACCTTTATGTTGTCGCTCTTACAACATACTCTTCCCTCTCAGCCGATCCCTGCGGATCGTTACATGCATGCTCTATAAGCCAGCTATTGGTTTCAGTAAGATTGCTACAGCTAAGACCAGAACCAAAGCTCGGCTTTTACAACAGTCTGCTTATCCTTATTGCCTATTTCAATCACGACTGTCTAACTATCTGACCAATGCAAAAATTACATCCTTTTATAAGCAGCCCGAAGGTCTTTCTTTTACAACACTGTGGGCCTGTCCCAACAGTAACCCAAACCCTAATTAGTGACAGTCGGTCCTCTCTGTCCTTGAGGTAGCCGCTTCCCGTCACACCACAGCTCTCTGCAGTCTTCCATGCTTCCCGGCACTGACCATGGGTACTATGCGCCGCTTCTCTTTTCTGTCCTTCGTCTTCAATGCTTGAGCCTCGTTGCTCCTTCTTCTTTATGAGGGTCGCTGAGCCCTCCTGTCTTCCGCCGCTGCCTTCAATGCAGTGGGTGAGCTCTCCTTTCTCGGCCGCTCAGGTACCGTTGCCTTTCTTTGACTTTCCTATCTCAAAAAGTCATGGTTTCCGGCTCTGCTCTGCAGCTGGAAACGTGCTACGACGTCGTAGCTCCGTCTTATCTTCTTTCCGCCAAAACTTATCTCTCCGCCAAAACTAGCAGCTTCTTCCGTAGCTGTGGGACCCTGCTCCAACAATTCCTCTTACATAGCTGCTCTATCAGGAGCGAAGCTTGAATGACATGACAAGTTTCAAGGCTTCTATGTGCTACCCAATGATGTAAGAGTGGGTTTGATTGAGTAATTTAATTGCAACAAGATTGTTTTTTCATTAATATGTAAGAGTGGGTTCAATTGAGTAATTTAATTGCAACAAGAATTTTGCCTCATAGTGCTCAGTAGTTTAGTTTCAATGGAATCATTGTAAGATCCAACTTATCAAGGGCTTCTCTATAAGTGGAGAATTAGGCAACTAAACATGTTATCCATATGATTTTTTATTCCTTTCGTAGTGGACTTGCAGACAAATTTACTTGCAAGTGTCAGTTGGCCTTGCAAAAGTAGAGTCCAGACATCGGAACATAACTCTGAATGTTATCAATTTGGATAAAACTGTAATCCTAGGAATAGTTAAACTGTATCTGCCATTCCCAGGAAATTAGAATGTGTTTAAAAAGAATACTGTGAAAGCTAAGTTTGTGGACAGGTGAAAATAATCAAGGGAGTTTTCTGTAGAATGTATTGACCATTTGGACTAATGCCTTAGGTGATTACAGACAAAATGCTTGTCAAGAGTGTTATACTTGGGAATCTATTTTTATGCTTCTATAGACTTCTTTAAGTTCGAGCAAAGGAATTATGAAGCAGACCAACTGCCTATGATTAGTTTCCTGTAGAGTCTCACATGTTTCTTCTTTTGACTAAGCTTGAGGTCAATGTACATTATGCGCACTATTCAATTGCCAATGAACTTGCTTTCATTTACTGTCTTAGCCAAAACATTTGCGGCTGTGTAGATTTCTATGTGACACTTTATATATAGATTTCACCGTTATATTTTGAAAATTCAATGGTGGAGATTCCTTTATTTATGTAATCAAGGCTTGTACACGGTCGCTACAAGTATTCCTTTTATTGATTTAGCAAATAAACATTTCTACTTACATGTTCTTTATGATTTCTTTTGCTCCCTATCCCCGTTCTCCAAGCAAAATACTGTCTTTCTCTATGTATTAAATGCCTTTTCCAAGGTGATAGTGGTTGACTTACATCCTTTGATGTATTCCAAAGAATGGAATGCACCTCAACTTGTGTACTTGATTCGAGTTGCCATTCTCTCTACTCTCGACTGACTGATAAATTTGTCATTGTTCTCACTGCACTAAATTTGTAAATTTTTCCCACAATTTTTCATGGCCTCCATCTCAGAATATACAACCTGATAGGCTAGACATTCATGTTATCTTGGAAAAACATACTTTATCTTCTTGGCAACCCTTGATACAGATCCAAGTCAAGAATACTTGGAATTGGAGAATACAGGCCCCAGTCACTCTGTGGGACAGGGTTTTCAGTTGTTTGACCTGCATTTGTATTTACTTATTTTCTATAAATTTACATGTCAAAATATTGATTCAATTGAAGTAATTGTAGGCATCTTTTTTCATAGAAGAAACATGTTAATTGAAGCTTTATAACAATTCAAATACTCCTGTGAGCAAGAATTGCATATGATTCTTATAATATGTTGAACTCTGTGGGACAGGGTTTTCAGTTGTTTGTCTTGCATTTGTATTTATTTATTTTCTATAAATTTTCATATCAGAATCTTGATTCAACTGAAGTAATTCTAGGTATGCTTTTTATTGGAAGAACCATCTTCATTGAAGCTTTGTAACAATTCAGATACTCCTGTAAGAAAGAACTCCATAAGATTCCTGTAATATGTTGACTAGACTGTTTGTTCTTGTTGCAGTTTCCTGTGGGACCTATCCATCGTCTGTTAAAATCTAGAGTATCTACGAATGGAAGGGTGGGAGCAACTACAGCTGTATACTCTACAGCTATTCTGGAGTATCTCACTGCAGAGGTTTTAGAGTTGGCAGGAAATGCCAGCAAAGATATCAAGGTTAAACGTATCACCCCAAGGCATTTGCAGCTCGCTATTAGAGGAGATGAAGAGCTTGATACTTTGATCAAAGGTACCATTGTAGGTGGAGGTGTCATCCCTCACATTCACAAGTCACTTATTAACAAATCAACAAAGAAAGATTAGTTTCTTTGTTTGGGGGTTTTGGGGGTTGTGGGGAACGTTTTATTGTAGGATGTGCACTGAAATGTTTAGCACAACGGAGTGCTGGGATTAGTGTTTGTGGATTTAGGTATTGCTTGCAATCTCCCACTACCTCGTTTTAATTTTACATTTTTTTCTTTGCTTACCCTCTAACAACTACCTTATCGACTTATTATTGCACCTTCCTTGGGGCAATTGAGAGTTTAAACACCTCCACAACTAGGGTATGGAAGTCCTTCGTTTCATTTCCATGGAAATGAGAACGGTTGTTACTTGTCACGCTAGCGTAACATTCACTTCCATTTTTTTTGTTAATTTATTGTTTTTATGTCCTCGGCATATATAAATCGAGGTGAAGCATTATGACATGGTTCATTTTTTTTGCTTTTCAAATTTTTTAATTATAGTTACAAAAGAACATTAATGAAAAATTCTAACGTGTTCAAATGTGATTGTGGGACAAGGGGATTACGTCTGCCTCGTGAGCCGCTTCCTAGGCCTTGACGACGGAAGTTTGTTCGTTCCGTAGAGGTTTTTATTGTTTTCATCTTGTGTGCCAGACCGCGTTGTAAGTGCTTGGGAATGCACAATTAATAAGAGCCATTAATATATCTACCTGCTAACATAATCAATATTTTGATGTTTCTTACTTCCAGTCGGTCGGTTGAGCTGTGTGATGGATCTGGAGTTGCTTCTAGAGGAAGCTTGGCACATTTCTTTCTAGAGATTCATTGCTTTGTTACCAACAATACATATATCTTTTCTAAATCGAACGTATCACATAGGCTGTTTTCCACGTAGTGTCCAGCTCGACCCCATGTCCCAGCCCAACTCTTATCGACTGAAAATGATCGGCTATCGAGTGACCAACTGAAATTGACCATTTTCTACTATCGGCAACCACTTTCTATTGGCTATAATCGACTAACAAGAAACCGTGGAAATAAACCAGGGAATCGACATCAAAGAACCCAGAAAATGAGTGTAAATGGCCTTTAGTCAAATACTCCCGACAATGGGATACCGTCTGACCGACTAGAAATGACCAACCACTGGAAACTATCTATGATATTATCTCGGCTATGACTGGTTGTCAATGACCTACCTTTTCTATTACTGGTGTATGAACCTCTTACGAATTAAAGTATGTAATGCATCACCATTACATGCAAGATTTGAGTAACCCAGTCTATGATCCTTGTGTTTTATGAGTTCTATGGGAAATCTCTTTCGGGTAAGGTGACTTTAGTGGTACAACTTAACCTGTTTTCATCATGGCGAAGCGACTATCTGCACATAAGAGTATTTTCTTTGTTGCTTGAATTCAAAATTTCTCATGCTCCATATGCATTCCATATTCTTTGAGTTTTTTTGCGGTACATATATTATTTCCTTTGTTGTTTGAGTTTAAAATTTAAAATTTATCATGCTGAGTATGCATTCCATATTCTCCGAGTTTTTTGCGATAAAATTTTTGTCTTGCAAGATTAGAGATTAGCTCTAGGGTTTTGTCAAATGCACCGCCTCCGAGAAATGAGTTTCAAGTGGGCTGAGCTTATCGATAAGCCATGGCATGCATCCAATCCATCATCCATGGATAGCCCTCGAGCGTTAGACTATTCCAGAAACCTGTCCTTCCTCGGCAACCCCGCCCTCGGGACTCCCTCCTTCCTCAGGGAACCCCGGGTCCTCCCTGAGTGAGCTAGGCAGCTCCGTTTCTGTTTCCATTTCCGTCAAGCGTGGGTCTCAAGGAAATCTTCCCAACATCATCTCAAGATCTTTCTCTGCGGACTTATCGTCTCTTTCATTAATTTCCACTGGGAGGTTGGTGCAGTAACAACTGGGTTCAAACCAAACCATCCCGCCCTATCTCTGTCCTCTTCTACTGTGTGAAAAAACAAAATCTCAGTCGGCCTCTTCGCATCTCCTCGCTTACTTCCTTCGGCCTCCTTCTGTACCCAATTTCTTTCGCCTCTACCTGGGCTGTGACAAGTTTAATTGATTTAGTATGGGTGTTTCATCCCTGTGCAATGTTCCATTGTGACGAATTTATTTGATTCGGTATGGGCGATCTAAACCTGTTCAATGCTCCCTTGTGACTAGTTTATTTGATCTGGTATGGGTGATTCAAACCTATTGTGGTAGATTTTCTGCACTCTCCTGACGCAAAAACAGCAGATGGGATTTTCTAAGATGTTACTTGTGTTGAAAGTTCAAACCTTCATCCTAATCTTATCCATGGCCTTATAAATTCAATTCAACCTAACCATAGTCAGTTTCAACTCAGCAAAATTTCATGAAAATTTAGGCCATATTTTTTCCACTTAGCTCTAGTTTCATCCTTGTTGTGTCTGGTTATTATATTTTGTTGTAACTGTAAATTATGCAAGGGGGTTAATAATCTTTGTAATGGTGGATATGGCATTGATATCGTGAGCATGACCCTTTTGTCTTTTTCTTTTTTCTTTTGCAATTCTTAGTGTTTTATAAACTCCCATATCTTTTTTTTTTCTTTTGCAATTCTGAGTGTTTTATAAACTCCCATAACTGGATCGCCCAAGAATTTGACTGCCATCAAAGGTGCATCAACGTAGCTAAATATTTTGTACAGTCATGAGATAACTTACCATTGGCATGGTTATCAATTTTTTTTCACATTTCTAATTTTGTACAATTATAACATTAATATATCTTACGTTTACATTCTTCTTAAAATAGCGGTTGAAAGATTCTTTTAGTAATTTGCCATTGTTGATTGCATTTGAGATTACAGTTCTCTCCAGTGTATTATGGAAACAAAAACTCCCTGTGGCTTCTCCCTCGAACTAGATAAATGGATTATTTTGATAAAATTCCGTGTAAATTGATGTTGTCTCTTCATTAGCTACTCAATTCAAAGAAAAATGGATTATTTCAATAAAATTCTGTGTAAATTAGTGTTGTGTGACCTCAGCGATTACTCTAGGCTAATTATTTCACTAAATTATTGTTCAAATCGCTTTAGTTTGATATCTTTGGCTACCAAATTCAAATAAAAGACGGATTATTTTACTAAAATCATTTGTTAATGGATAAAATTATTATTGTAAGTCTCTTTTTTCAATTATATATGAATTAATTTGCAGTAATTTGACATTTGTATAGTTTTTATATATTAATTTTTATTATTATTTTAAATAAATTTAAATAAAAAACAATTAATTTTAAAATTAAAAGTTTCAAAAGAATGCAATGTTGACCGTGTCTTTAAATTTCTATTTTATAAGTAATAATTTATTACTAAAAATAAATGATAAATGGCTTTAGTTTGACCTCTTAGGGACTCCCTTAAAAGAAATGGATTGTTTCATCAAAATCCTATGATATTATGGGAAAAAAAATTCAATTATATATGATTTATCTTACAATTATGTTAACATATGAATTTGTGTAGTTTTAGAAAAGAAGAAAAATATATATTTAATAATTTAATTTTAGATTATTTTAAATAAGTTTAAATAAAAAATTTAATTTAAAATAAAAAAAATAAAATATTTAAAATAATTTTATATAAGTAATAATTTATTATTAATTAATCTAGAAATTTAGGTTATTAAATATTTATATGAAAGTAGAAAAACTTTAGATGGGTAGCAAACATTTACTCTCCCATACTTATTGATAAATTCAAATTAAGAATTTAAGTATTCTTAAACATATTGGTAAATTCAAATTAAAACAAAAATTTAGGTATTCTTAAATATATGAATAATGTTATTATATTTTTTCAAAACAAATTATTAATTTTAATATTTAAATTTATAAAAAAATATTTTATTATTATTATTTTTAATTTAAAATTAACAAATAAACAAATAGAAAATAATTTATGATATTGTTTATTTGCAATTAAAAAGCATGAAATATGTCAATAAAATCATTTCAATACATCATTTTCATCTTGGATACTCTTAAATCATGTTAATAATTAAAATATTTAATAAAAATTAGATTCAAAGTATTGTTATTTTACTGTAATAAGACAATATTTTCATGCTAGATACTCTTAAATGAGTTTGATACTTAAAATATTAATAACAATGATAGAAGGCATCATTTTTATGTTAGATACTCTTAAATAAGTTTGATAATTAAAATGCTGAAAAGATTATGGCCACGAATAAATACATTAAGTTAGTATATAATTAAATTATATTTCAAAACATTATTTTATATTTAATTTTATGGTTTCTCATACAAAAGTCACAAGTTTATTATACAAAAATGTTAAAGGAGGATAAGT
>LPNX011137733.1:154478-179232 GCA_001517045.1 Pseudotsuga menziesii
GGTTTGCATCATTTTCCAACAATGGATTGTAGTTTAGTTATTGAAATTTTCCATCCTAATTAAGAGTGAAGGTCTCAATCTAAGCAAAATTCCAAGTTATAAATGTTTGTGTAGGGATTTAATCAGTATGACCAATGCTTTAAATCGTGTTTTTTAATATGACATTTAGATTATGCAATTTTTAGTATTTAAGATTTCTAACTAAACTCCAAACAAAATAAAATCTAAATAAAAATTAAAAAACATAGAATATAAATTTAAAAAATTAATATAAATTAATATAAAAATTTAAGAAGATAATATAAATTAACATTAAAAAAACTTTATTTATTTGTTTGAGAATTAAAATTAACATATAAATTTAAGAAATTATTAGTTCCAACTTAAAATTATTATTAGAAAAAATGTTAATTTAATTTCTTATATTTTTATATTTAGATTTATTAATTTAATTTTGTGAATTAATTAATAATAATAAATTATTACTTATCTAAAAAAGACCCATCATAAATTTAAAGAAAGAGAATCGTAAATATGGTGAAACCATTTTTTTCAAAGTTTTAATTTTTAAATTATTTAATTTTCATTTAAATTTATTTAAAATAATAAAAAATATTTAAAATATTTGTAATTCATTTTTTTAAAACTACACAATTTTATATGTTAATTAATTTTCATTTAAATTTATTTAAATTAATAAAAAATATTTAAAATATTTGTAATTTTTTTTTTTAAACTACACAATTTCATAGGTTAAATTGCTGTAAATTAATTTATTTAAAACCTTAAAAAATATAATCTTTTGGTGACAGTCCAAGCTTTATAGAAGACAACCTAATTCTTCTTAAAGATTGATGAAAGGATGACAGTTCTAAGATGATGACAGTGCTTTTTTTGTTACAACAGTCTAGTTTAAGGCTTGCGAGGGGTTCCTCCAACATTCAGGTGGGTATTTTTGGTGCAACAATTGAAGTCTAAGCTCTGATATTCGGGGGCATCTACTGGCAGCTGCAATTGAAGTTTAAACTCTGGAAATTTGTGGGCATCCAAGGAACAATTGAAGATAGTGATATCAGATCCAATCCTGATGAAGATGTAGAGACAATGGCATAGTAAAGACAACCCAACCAATGCCAAACTACACATGATCCAAATCAATCAAGACTAGTTTGAAGGAGCCCGAGGTTTTGATCATGATTTACATAGCATTTTAATTATATAATAGGTTTCTCTTTTAATTGAAGAGCCAACGAGCACATCAATTTACACCTATTTTTATTGAAATAATCCAATTCTTTTTGTGAAATAATCCCTTTTCAAACTCCAACAATTTACATAGAATTTACAGAAGTCAAAGTGTTATGAAAGTTTATATACACCCAAAATTATAAAAAAAGAAAGAAGACAAAAAAGTATGAGTAGAACATATACAACTTGCAGTTGGTCACTCATAGTGGTTGTGATCTCCATCAGAAGAAGGCCTCGTGACATTCCTTCAGTGAATTAAGAGAGTGGAGCACCCTTTCCATCGCTTGTATGAACATTAAGAATATCCTTGTTGCATCGGAGAATGGAGCACCCTTTCCATAGCGGTTGCAGAAAACCTGTCACAATGAAACATTGAATAGGGTTGAAACACCGACACTAAATGAAAGAGGCGGAACAAGAGGAGGCCGAGGCAAGTAAGCGAGGAGATGAGAAGAGGCCGACTGAGATTTTTTTTTTCACGCAGGCAAAGAGGGACAGAGATAGGGCGACATGGTTTGGTTTGAACCCAGTTGTTACTGCACCAACCTCCCAGTGGAAATTAATGAAGGAGACGATAAGTCCGCAGAGAAAGATCTTCAGATGATGTTGGAAAGATTTACTTGAGACCCGTGCTTGACGGAAACGGAAATAGAAACGGAGCTGCCTAGCTCACTCAGGGATGACCCTGGGTTACCTGAGAAAGGACAGAGTCCCGAGGGCGGGGTTGCCGAGGAAGGACAGGTTTTCGGAATAGTCAAACTCCGGATGAGGGCTATCCACCATCCATGGATTTGATGCATGCCATGGCTTAACGAGCATGAACGTACATGCTCGATAAGCTCAGCCTTTTAAGTGTTGTCCTATTTGTGTTTTATAGCCAATATACGACAAGGGTGGCCGATGCGATGATATTAAGATGAGTAGCGGAACTAGAGTTTCTAGAGGAATGTAAGGCAGGTGGAGGCAGGGGGAGTTTCTCTTTTGGTCCATTTTATGTCAGTTGAGCTGTGTGATAGATTGATAATTGTTTTCAGAGGAATTCTAGCACATTTTGTCCTATAGATAACAAACAAAAACCATACGGAGGTGGAAGCAAAGGAATGGCACTCCTATTCTATTGGATTGTGATTTTACTGGTAAAATCGTAAGCCTGGAGACCTAGTCTTTATTTATCAACACTGAGGCAAGTGTTTTGAGCCAAAAGACCTTCTCAATAATGGTTGAGCCAAAAGCAAACATGCCACCTCTCAGAGATCCAACCATATATGACAAGGAACCATCTCGTAATCCTTTACTCAAAGTCAATTCCAAGGTATGATTATGGTCATCTATTCGCCTATTCTCTATTCAAATATTTTCCTTATACCAGAGCGGAAAAAAAAATCTCTGCTACAGAGAATCTGCAGAGATAGCTGGGATTTCATAGCTATAGATTCTCCATTCATAATCTCTCGAGATCCTTGCCTATTGGCTCGTGGGGATTATATTATTTGATTCCCCGTGACTGGCATTGCTACTTGGTAAATTATTTCTCTATTGCAAAGAAACCCATTTATTAGTTTTTATTAAAACCCATTTATTAGTTTTTTGTTGCAAAGAGTTTCGTTCTCATTAGATCCGAAGTATTGCTTTGAGTGACTCTAAATTCCAATATGTATGTAACACCATACTAAGCGTGTTTGTCTTGAACTAGCACATACCCTATACATCTCGAGGTTGCATATCTTGTAGTGCAATATTTAATGTGGGGGTATTTTTTTGTATGAATTCAGCTATGCATATATTAAATACTTAATTTGATTCCCACGAGATGCTATGATGTAGTGATTTCTAAAGGCTGAAAATAAATAAATAAATAAATAAAAGAAAAAAAAAGAAAAAAAGAGAATAAATGCAGGGATTTCTGGGGGTCAGAAATTTTGACTCGGTTATCTTTTTGGGCTCAAATTTAACAGGAAGTTGTGTTTTGAAGTGTTGAATGCAGTAGTCGATGAGATCCTTCCAATTGAAGTTTTTTTTGACACTTTTATGAGGCCAAATTCCTTCATATAAGGCCTCAAATTAAGGTTTTAGTGTTTTGTGGGATTTTTTAAAATTTGTAATTAATAGTTATATCTCAGTGTATAAACCTAATTAGAAAAGTGAGTTGACACTATTTTCGCTCTAGTTAGGTTATAGTTGGTTTTCGATTTCATAGCCATGAGAGAATTTTCTAAAATTAGCAATTTTCGAAAATCTCAGATAGTAGTTATAAATGGTTGGGCCTTCATTGTAATAGTTAGGATGGAGAAAGAAAAAGGAAAATATTGCTCATATCTTAAATAAGGAGATCCTTCATACTTGACAAGGTCAATTCAACCGATATCTAGTCCAGTGGGAAGGCTTAGCAACAACAGCGTGTACGTGGATTACAAAGGGGGACTTGTTGAATCTAGATCTTGTTAAGTGGAAACAATTTGAAGACAACATGTAACGTCCCCGACCCTCCGATCGGCGAAGAGGACGCTACCATACACTAACAAACATCTAGGCAACTAGCCCCAGCATGAGCACACATAAAATCGAAATGCTTGAACATAAAACATGCTAAGATGCATAATCATTTACATACACAGTGGAAGCAAACATACATTCGACATCGACATATTCATCATTATTCATTAATAATAAATATAACTGCAGAGACGAAATGGTCAAGAATACTCATCTTGCAAGAAATCGTCCCGCAACCAGCTACGTTGCTGCAACGTTCCACCCAACCATAGGCCAGCGTGCTCATCAATATCTCAGTAACACTGCCACCCCCGAGCTAGGCATGATTCCCCAAGGAATAAGGGACTAAGTAGGCTTACACATAGCCAAGGTACACAAATCAGCCAAGCCAACACAGTAGGGTTTATCAGGCTATCAAGGAGCTGGAAAAAGATGAATGCTAAGCTGGTGGTCTCGTTGGAGAGATAAGGACGCCTACAACAAAGCTAGCCTAACTTTTAAGACACCCACACACACCCAACACCAGGAAACAGTCCCTTCTCTGCTTCACAGTCCCTCAGGCCCTGACTTCCCTTTCCACTGCTATCCCGGGGTTGTGGAGAAGAAAGCCAGCCATCTAACTCTGTCTGTGTATCTCCCAAACACTAGGTTTCTCAAGCATACCTAGCTTTCAAACCCACTTCGCACAGTCCAAAGATCAACCACTGCATACCCGCAGTAAAACATGAGTAAAACCAAGCGATTCACAACTTTGTGAGGAAAACAAAAGAAAACAGGGTGACAACCCAGAATTGGTGAACGCAGCTCAGGTCAAGCAAGGCGAATTAGCGTTGTTCTTGGCCCTAGCATGGCCAAAACAACTCAGCCGCAACCCCAAAAGGTAGTTGCACCCACAGCAAATGAACGACGTGGGGAAAACCGCAACCTCGGTCTCAACAATGAAGTGACGGGAAAATACACAGTCCGGAACTGGTAGGGAAAGCATACATGCAACACCCTCCACCCAATCGGTAAGGAAAACATCTATACACATAGAGATCGTGTCTTGAGGCCGCCCTTCCAGCTTGCTGTGTGAAGAAAAACCAGGAAGAATCCTGTGCGTGAAGAATGAAAAGCGAACCATCCCTCCGCGTGAAGATGGGCCAAAACGATGGAGAGAGTGGGGAGTCAAAGAATCCCTACCCTCATGAAGTGGTGGAGTCTGTTGGTGGAGTGTGCGCGTGGGCAAACCTGCCACCCACCACTACCTAGCAATAACTTCCCCCCAACTAACAACAGGAGTTTTAAATGAGTGGTTGACACATGGATTTTCCCCATACGTCCAAGGTTTAAAATTCCCCCCCCCTTATCCTCAGGAAAATCATTCCCTTTTCATTAACGTTGCACCGTCGTAGATGGCTGTAGGTTCATTTTAATTAATGTGCATATTTACATGATGCCAAAACTATTATGTGCCGGATAGCACGATATACCATCGACAATGATCCCAGTTGCCGAAACATAACACAACCAAATCGATGGTGGGGATTTTGCCTTTAGCTCCACACCATGATTAATTACAATATACACATAATGTATCTTTTAATGCAATCAGGGTCAAAATCGGGGATATTACAATCCCCTCCCCCTTGGAATAACACCGTCCTCGGTGTTCCAATACATAGGAATACATATACAATTTGCACATCAAAATTTCAAAATTTTGCAGATCTATCCCATGTTCAATTATTTACTTGAACTTTTAGGACCAATCCCCTCGGCTTCCACGAGCTTCTCTTGCTGGTTCTCAACTTTTGGCTCATCCCCAAGTCTAGGAAATTTGTGGCTACTGCCCTCTTTATGTTCCCTCGTTGGGCAACCCCGCCGGTAATGATGTCCTCCACATTTTCAACATTTCGCTGGCTGCTTCATCTTTACCTGCTCAATTTACTTTATATCTTCATGCTTGGAACATTTCTTAACGGATTGCTTGGATGAATGTCCCATCATTGATCCCCTTTCTTTTCCTTTATGGATTGCTCCCAGAAGGATTTTTACCTCCTTTTGCAAACAAATAGAGTCTTGCAAAATATTGTGGTTCATCTCATTCTTCCTTTTCTGTATCTTGAGCATGTCTCCAAGATTTTCTTGGGTCTTGGAAATTGTCTGAAGGAGACTTCCAGCCAAATCCAACAGCTTCTGGTCTGCTTCCATGATCAATGTGCACTACTAGATTTCACTTTTCTCACCTGTGAAATGCATCATTAAAATTTTGTTAGACCAAGCATAATATAGGCATTAAAATCAGTCAATTAATTGCCCAATTGGCATGACAGTCCAAGTATTTTCAAGGAGACTTTCATACTCTTCATGCCTTCCCAACAGACACATGAGCTCATTCATGTCCATTCTTGGGCAGGGAATTAACCATTCTAGCATTCACAATTTACTTTAAGCAAATACACACATTCTGTTTTCAGTCATACATGCATTCAACAATCTTTTGTTTTCACAATGCATAAGTATATATATATATATATAATCAAAAGGAAAGAGAGAGCAACAAGAGTTTTTCCAGTCTTTGTCTTGTTCCATCCTGGAACCCACACTACCACTGTGGTTTTCATGCTCTCAGCCTCTTTCACTTCACCATGAATGTTGGACCAATCCCTCTTGGTCATGAAACCTAGTGTCTCCGGTCTATTTCAGACCTCTCAACCATGGAGCCTTCCCACATGGTTTGTCTCGATTGCTAGAACCTTCACAGTCTCACTAGCACCTTTTTCATTACTGCTCATTCTGAGCTCTTCAGGACAGTCACATGTCCACATGCACCCCTAGGATGCCTTCATGGTCCTCGCTCCCAACGATACCTATATTCAAACATTGAATGGATTCACATGTTTAGTTTATTCTCAATGGTTTTTTTTAATCTCTTAAACAAGAGCTTAGAATATCATATCCAAATCATATACACATGTATATTCATAAGCAAGAAATTGCAAAATAATTCAATACTTATATGTTTTGTGCGTTTCCTCTTTGGTCCACAGGATCATGCTTCGCCTTGCAAGCCTTGGGATTGCCTATGGACTTGGATGTTAGGTTAGCACGCAGGATGCTTCACAACATCCTTTTATATATATAAAGCATAGTTAAGCCAACCTACAGTTGGGTTTATCAGATTGTCCAGCCAGTACACCTTCACGCTGACTGGGCTTGGAACTTTACCATTACCATTTCCAGCAGTGAGCTCTAATTCCACTACCCCATACAACACAAGAAACTACTCCCTTCTCTGCTCTTTAGTCCATCGGGAATGTCTCCTTCTCTATGCTCTTCAGTAGAAGGGAGGATGAGCCTAAGCCATTATCCATTTAGTGTCCAACACCAGACTGCATCTGTTTAGCTTGACAACACAAGCAATATAAGCAAACTCATCAGCGTTATTGCTCTAAAACTGTAATAATATTTCACATCATTCACTATCAAGTATTGAGACACCAGGAGTGCATCCACTCCCTAGGGTGTAATCAATATTGAAAACCCTTTCATGATCCGACATCAGGAAAGTGTGCACCCCTTTCCGATGTGTGCCATGCAGGTCCTATTCATACTCAAGCAATCTGCTATAATGGAAATAAAATCAAAACATGCTCTGCATATTTAATTTAACAATTTGACATGCATATTCTTAGCTAGGGTCACATAACACTTATCCATTTTCCGAGGCAGTATTCCTTCGTTAAGGAGGAATGGGGGCTACCTTCTCTGAGTTGACAGTCCCTCAGTTTGCCATCCCAACTCCTTTTTACATTTCATATCCACACATGTCTTATTGACATAATCTATACCATCTCACTCATGTTGCTTACCAAACATGTAGTGCAGATGAGGCATTTCCAAAATGTCCAATGGAGTTTCACCCAAAACCCATTTCCAAGATAGGGGAAAACCTCCCCATGAAGTTTGGTTCCTGTAGGCCATCACACATGGCCTTCCTGCAATGTGTACCCTTGGCACATTCATCAAGTAGCCAAATAGTCAATCATTATCTGATAATACAATACAAATTTGATTGTTCCATAATCAAGCAATGCCATTAGTAATTAAATTCAATAGGAATTTGCAACTCTGTTTACTACAGAAATTGATTTGCTTGGCAATGAGGTGATCCGCATTTGTGGGCCTCTTCTAAGCAGCACCACTATGCCCATTATAATTTTATGCTTACTAGCATAACATGAACATCCACTTACAACACGTCCTCTTGAAACAATTCTATGCAAGCCAATAGTGATTAGTAGTTGTCAACAATTTCTCAAATCTGAAATTTACAAATTCAAATTGACAACTCATTTTGCATACAGACTATTTTCACAACCTTGAGACTCTTCTCATGAGGTTTGGCTCTTTCACATGGTAGATTCCGGTCCTTGTCATGGTCTTACCCACTTTGCCATGCCCCAACCAATCTACATGAAATCTGAACTTCAATCAGCCAAACACTTGGTAAGTCTTGATGCATAATTTTTTCTTCATTGTTGCAACAATCACTGAAGCATTTCCAGAATTATAGAATTCAAATACTTCCAGCTGTTAGCACATCAATATTACCAAAACTCATTTGCTTTACGCAATCATTATCATACTAAAATTGCAAGGTATAGTCACATCATTTATGCCAAAATGAAATGTTTAGATACTCCTTACCTCACAAGTGTATCATTTGTACCACCTTGCCCTTCCATAGAGTATTTCCGGTAGCCAATCGATCATGACTACCCTCTTCATGCACTTACTATCCTGCATTCATAATAGCTCTTGAAATGGTTCCAGAATTTTCATCAATTCATCATTTCAGCCATTAGTTATTCATAATGACACATGCACTATCTCAATGCATTCATGCAATGCATCGCAACATATTTTACCCATACTTATGTAACATATCTACAACATTTACTCATACTTTTCATATGCATCTATTCAATGCATAACTACAAGATTTATGAAATCTTTTAATGCATATCCACTCAATGCTACCTTGCATTGATTCAGGAATACTATGCATTCAAACATACCATGCATGGCCTAACCATGACTACTTCATATAAGATGCATTACTATAATCAAGACCATCAGTACTTACTTTCTTTGGGCTACTAAGCTCCTAACAACATATACAGGCATGATACATTTCTGTATGAATGTAGTATAAATTTCAAATACCCACATGGTATGAGATCTCTTGCTTTTACCACTCCATGCAATTGTCATAATTAAACCCTTATCTTCATGGGTCCTACTTACACCCTTGACATTACCAATTTGGTTGGTCTCTTGTAGGAGATTACAGAAGTTGCTCACCAACTTTTGATCCTGGACTTGTTGCCTCATCCCTTTCTCCATAGGGTTGCGGGTCACATTCGTCAGCATCAACAACATATTCAACCATGCCCATGTTTCCGTTGGTTTTTTTCCACTAATGGCAACACCAATGCAATACTTACCATTAGTGGTTCATTATAAATGTATAATTCTCACTACTCTTACCAACATGTAATATCCTATGCATGCAAGGCATATCCTCATACATTTTATGTACAAAACTTATAAAATGTAATTATAATTAGCAAGACAAGGTTTAAGGAAATTTCCCTTTTCAAGTACCTCATCTTTGCAGGGAACTCCTCTTCAGCACAACAACTGGTTTGACTTCATGGTCTTGCTACCTCTAGGCATGCAATTCCTGGATTTGTCCATATTGACAATAGCACATTTCCTTTTCAAACAATCACTAGTACTTTGCAGGTCCGCATTCAAACTCAAGTGATTTCTCCTTGTTCCCTACTGGATAAGCTTTCCAACGCCTATCCCCATGCTTCATTCTGACCTCGGGTGTGAAAACCACACCACTTCTAAAATGATGATTCTCACCAATTTTAGGCAAAACACACAACCGTATTTTTGGTCTGGAATGCTAAATTCAACCACCTAGAATTATTCTTCCTTTTCAGCCCTGAAACTGCTGAAAAATCCACTGAAAAACAGTTAAAAATCGCTGAGAAATTCCCTTAGAAAACCCAAATTTCCATTGTCCCAATCAGACCTCTTCCCAACTAAATTTTCGACACTTCGGCAGTCAAAACACCTAGTTTTCTCCACTGCTCATCGACAGTCTGTTCATCTATTTCTCTTCAATGTGTTGGATCTGTAGTTGTCTAGGCTTCTGAATTTTATCGGCGATGCCAAGGACTATTTATCGATGGTCAAACAACTAACATTTTTCACTGTATCAACCCTTCAATCGTCTAAGCTTTCGAAATGTATCGACGATGCCAAGGACCGTTCATCGGGTCTCTTCCCCACTAAAACTTCGATGTTTCGACGATCCCCACAACAAGTTTCCTTCGGAGCTCATCGACGGCCATAAAAACTAACCCTTTCCGCTGTATCGACAATCTGATGCGTTATTCATCGGGTGCTCAGTCCCTTAGGCATCCGCAACGGCGGGCATCGATCCCACTATGGGTTCCGCAGACCATAATACTCCATCGACTGTCGGAAGTTCTATCCACTGCAGCATCGGCAGTCGAAGCAACTAACCACTCGCTCATCAGTCTGTTAGTCCCATAATCTTCTGCAACAGCAGTCAATAGATCCACTGTGGTGTCTGCGGTCCACAAACTCGTCGGTGGATCGGAACTCTAAACATTAAGTGTCGACAATTGGAGCATTGGTGGTTTAACCTTCTAACCGTCAGAGTGATAGTCCCGTTGACAGCCGCAATGACGGACCCACAAACGCCTAAATCTTCCCGACGTTCATTGACGGTCAAGACGACTAATATCTCCCTACGCATCGACGGACCAAACGACTAGCTTCTCCTAACGTATCGGCAGTCCGTTCAACTAACTGTCTCCGATGTATTAGCGGTCCAATATTCTAATATTTTCTGATGATTTTAGCACTTCGGAATTTTTTTTCCTTCCTTGTCTGTCGCTGCATTGGCTCCTCAAACAACTAACCTTAGCCAACATTTCGGTGGTCTTCGAGAGATCTTCGCTAAAACTGCGACTCTGCCTTCAACTAATTTCTGCCAGAACCTTCTCTTCTCTTCCACCGACGTATCGGCACCCTGATCGTCTATTTTCCGCCGATCCCATCAACTTTGCCGAAACTTCCTTCATCCTCTGCTGACGTATCAGCACTTCATCTTCTATCTGTCGGCGATCCAATCAACTAATCATCACCACTGCTTCGATGATCTTTAGCTATACAGAGCCGACGTTTCGGCGCTTCCGTCATCATTCTTTCGCCGATCCAAACAACTGACTGTCGCCGCTCCAAACAAGTAATTATCACCGCCATTTCGGTGATCTTTAGTTTAAAATGGGCCGACGTTTTAGCTTTTTCCTTGTCTTTCCTCTGTCACTATGTCGGCTAGCCCATCAGCTAATTTTCGCCGATGTATCGGCTCAGATGTCTTCTAAATTTCAGTGATCAAATCGACTAATCCTCGCTGGTCGTTGGGGTCTGCATCGGACAGCCTTTAGACTAACCTGTCCGCTGCATTGGAAGGGCTTCCCACTAAGTCTTTCGATGAGCCAACAGCCTAACACTTTTTTCTATCATACTTTCTGATCTCTGCTGGCTAGAAGGCAACCTTCCTTTTCCAACTGGTTTCTCATGGCCCATTTAGGCCCATGCTGCAACATGGATCTGATACTATACTGTAACGTCCCCGACCCTTCGACTGGCGAAGAGGACGCTACCATACACTAACAAAAATCCAGGAAACTAGCCCCAGCATGAACACACATAAAATTGAAATGCTTGAACATAAAACATGCTAAGATGCATAATCATTTACATACACAGTGGAAGCAAACATACATTTGAGCATCGACATGTTCATCATTATTCATTAATAATAAATATAACTGTAGAGACGAAATGGTCAAGAATACTAATCTTGTAAGAACTCGTCCTGCAACCGGCTACATTGCTGCAATGTTCCACCCAACCATAGGCCAGCATGCTCATCGATGTCTCAGCAACACTGCCACCCTCGAGCTGGGCATGATTCCCCAAGGAATAAGGGACTAAGTAGGCTTACACATAGCCAAGGTACACAAATTAGCCAAGCCAACATAGTAGGGTTTATCAGGCTATCAAGGAGCTGGGAAAAGCTGAATGCTAAGTTGGTGGTCTCATTGGAGAGCTAAGGATGCCTACACCAAAGCTATCTTGAATTCTAAGACACCCACACACACCCAACACCAGGAAACAGTCCCTTCTCTGCTTCACAGTCCCTCAGGCCCTGACTTCCCTTTCCAGTGGTATCCCGTGGCTGTGGAGAAGAAAGCAAGCCATCTAACTTTGTCTGTGTATCTCCCAAACACTAGATTTCTCAAGCATACCTAGATTTCAAACCCACTCCGCACAGTCCGAAGGTCAACCACTGCATACCCGCAGTAAAACCAAGCGATTCAAAACTTTGTGAGGAAAACAAAAGAAAATAGGGGGACAACCTAGAATTGGTGAACGCAGCTCAGGTCAAGCAAGGCGAATCAGAGTTGTTCTTGGCCCTAGCCTGGCCAAAAAAACTCAGCAGCAACCCCAAAAGGTAGTTGCACCCACAACAAACGAACGACGTGGGGAAAACCATAGCCTCGATCTCAACAATGAAGTGACGGGAAAATACATAGTCCGGAATCAGTAGGGAAAGCATACACCCAACACCCTCCACCCAATCAGTAAGGAAAACATCTATACACACAAATATTGTGTCCTGAGGCCGCCCTTCCAGCTTGCTGCGTGAAGAAAAACCAGGAAGAATCCTGTGCGTGAAGAATGAAGAGTGAACCGTCCCTCCGTGTGAATATGGGCCAAAACGATGGAGAGAGTGGGGGAGTTGAAGAGTCCCTACCCCCGTGAAGTGGTGGAGTCTGCTGGTGGAGTGTGCACATGGGAAAACCTGCCACCCACCACTACCCAACAATAACTGCCCCCCAACTAACAACAGGGGTTTTAAATGAGTGGTTGACGCATGGCTTTTCCCCACAGGTCCAAGGTTTAACATTCCCCCCCTTATCCTTAGGAAAATCATGCCCTTTTCATTAATGTTGCACCGTCGTAGCTGGCTGTAGGTTCATTTTAATTAATGTGCATATTTACATGATGCCAAAACTATTATGTGTCGGATAGCACGATGTACCATCGACAACGATCCCAATTGCCGAAACATAACACAACCAAATTGATGGTGGGGATTTTGCCTTTAGCTCCACACCACGATTAATTACAATATACACATCATGTATCTTTTAATGCAACCAGGGTCAAAACCATGGATATTACACAACAACTTGCACGAGTTGCGTTATTTTCAACTAGAGGAGAATGATGTAGTGATTTATAAAGGCTGAAAAAAGGAGTGAATAAATGTAGGGATTTTTGGGGGTCATAACTTTTGACTCGGTTATTTGTTTAAGATGAAATTTAACAGGAAGTTATGTTTCAAAGTGTTCAATGCAGTGGATGAAAAGATCCTTTTGATCAGAGTTTTTTTTGACAATTTTATGAGGCCAAATTCCTTGATATAAAGTCTCAAATTGAGGTTTTAGTGTTTGTGGGATTTTTAAAAATTTGTAATTAATAGTTATTTCTCAGTTTATAAACGTAATTCGAAAAGCAAGTTGACAAATAGTACCACTCTAGTTATCTTATAGTTGGTGTTCAGTTTCATAGCAATGCAAAAATTTTCTAAAATTAGCAATTTTCCAAAATCTCAGATTTCGAAAATCCTAGATAGTAGTTATAAAGGGTTGGGCCTTCATTATAATAGTTAGGGTGGAGAATGAATAAAAAGATAGCTATTCTTTCCACTCTCATGTGTTTGCATGGTTTTTAGATCTTGTGAATTGAATCAAAGCTTATTGGGTGCATCATGCTAGTAGGCCCCTTGTTGGGTTTGATTCCTCACAAGAAGTAGCTAGCGTGCAACCCAAAATGGCCTTAAGTCTGGTCGAGTGGTTGTTCAGTGTAGACAGTGTGCCAATTCTTCATAGGTGGTGGATGTTTGTCACTATTTTGCAATAGGGCCCATTATTTTAAAACAATAATGATTTAACATGTTTCCATTTGTATGAATTCTAGTGATCATAATCATGAAACACATAATAAACCTATTTTTTGATGGGTATATGCTACTTACCACATTCAATGCACCTAATGCACCATTGGGATCAGATGAACTGCTACATGCATGAGTGTTGATGGACTCCCCATCCCACTCAGGTGGTGAAGTGTTGATGGAGCCCCCACTCCACTTGGGTTGTAGATCACTTTACTTCTCTCAGTACTAGGAGTGTGAGGTTATCCATGGAAATACCGATAATAATTACTTAACTTAGGACCCTAAAAGTCCAAGGGTTTGTTAAGAAGACTAAGACAAAAATTGCCATCGACTTATGAAGCATTGTTAATTTTATAATTGTAGAAGTACTCAAATTTCTCCAATGTCAAGTTTTCAATTCATGGAACTATGAATGGTGTCAGACTTCATCATGGAGACTAACCCATAGTACCTAGGAAGACACCACCATACTACTATGTGTGATTAGAGGATATTATGGATTGAACATCATGAGTCCATGGAAGATCCATCGGAAACTTACAGCGACATAAGGCCGTGGCATGGGTTAGGTAAGTGGCGTTCACATCCACATGAGTCCCCCTACGTTGGAATAGGGAACATTCCCATACCGAGAGTATTCAGTGATTCACATGTCAATTTTGAGTCATGCATTCTCCTTAGAAACAAGGTGCGAACTACACAGCAAAGACGCTCAGATTCAAACCGAGATTGACCACCCTAGTGTTGGGCGGCCCTTTAACCCATTAAAGACGTCTTTTTCTGTTGGCACTTGAATAGATGCCAGTTTAGGAGATTCGCAAAAGGAGAATGACCCGTTCCCCTCACTCTCCTAATACATGTGTGTCCACACCTAGTGGACCCACCTAGGGAATCAAAAGAGTAAAACATGTGACCTCCTCAACTTTGGGGAATAGATCTCACTTGGCTAATGACTGCTTAAGCTAACCCTTGGAGCTAAGAGACTTGGGTGTAGTTCTTGGTATAGAGAGTTAAAATATCAAACACCCATACAATGAGTTTGACATGACAATTTAATTTATTTGAATTATAGCATTTATATACAAGATTAGAGAACCGTGCCCAACTTTGGTGGATGGTAGGATACAATATTAAGGAAGCATTTAAATTAAAACATTGATGCTCCAAAAGAAAATGTTATCTGAAACCACTTATGTTTTGAAGCCAGAAGCAAATTTAGTACAGAAAAGGATGTTATGTGATTTTTTGGTTGCAAGATCAAAGAACCATCAAGCACACCCATGACTCAGATAGAGCTTTGCAATTCGTTCTAAATAGAAATGTAGTTCTAATGTAATATAGGGTTTGTGTCTCAATATGTCTGAGCCAAGTATAGATACCAAAACATCCTAGAACACAGATTGAAAAATAGGTTAAAATTGCTTGCATTGTTGAGTACAATATTTTTTTTAGGTAAGGGTATCTGAGACACATGGTTACAGTAGTATTTTTTTATTACAAATACCCAGTAAGGGTTAGATAGCAGATGTAATGCTATGCTTTTCTATACCAACATAGCTAGAACTCTCATAAAAAAATGGACCACCTTCATTCATCATGCTGCTGCAATAGTTTCTGTTTGTGCTTGAAAGTTGTTTTTGTTTGAATTCTCATGTTGATTGGAAGACGAGACCTACCCTCCTTTCTTCGATGTAGTGATGCCTACAACAGCTTTCTCTTTGTGCTCATCTATGGATATCTATTGTTCTCAACATTCCACCCTGTAAATGCAGTGTCACCTTTGCATAGAAGGGGGAATATCAAATATTTATCAGATCAAATCAAGCCACATTGAATTAAACAAAACATAGATCATTGATCAATCAATTTACTTGTACATGTAGATGTCTAGGTGCAGCTTTGTTGTGCATTTGATGTGTTATAAATTTGTGTAGAGTTTGATGATAATTCTTGAATATCACATAAAAAAATCCATACCCCAATTCACAATTTAGTTATGTTCATTCTTTGTTTAGTAATATCATAATTATTTTAAAAATAAATTGTTATTGTAAATATGTGATCAACAACCTAAAAAATTAAAAAGACTAACACCATATGAAGTTAATTTGATTTTCAATTCAATCTAGTATATCATAGTATAAATATCAAAAAAGAAGAAGAAGTGATGGAGCTATTCCTTAGGGTTGTAGAATGTTTAATACAATCATTTTCATGGACCAAGTTGCCCATACAAAAGTGTGACTAATGGAAAAGATAAATTTAATCTAGTTATGGATGTTTATCCCTGTAGCATTTTCAACATATTATTAACAATAATAACTAGCACAATGACAATGTTAACAATTGAACAACAAACACAATGACAATGTTGAGAACATTGGCATTGAAGGTGTTGGATCTCAACACCTTGAGATCCAACAACAACTAGGAATGAATCTATTGTAACAATCAATGCTCTGCCAGGCTAGTTAATGATCTTCATAAACCGGTGGTTTCAACAATTCCACTTGTCATGATTTCTATAATAATTTTGAAACTGTCACAGGGCTGTTGGTTCTTATCCAACTCTTTGGTTCAATATGTTGTATTGATTTCCTTTGTCAGAGCTCTGATTGCATGGATTGGAGTACATGCGACTCAGCGCTGAAGCATCGAGAAGAAAAGAAATATGGCATCTGTGTGACCAATTAAAAGGGAGGGAGATGTTTCACATGACTAGTGAGGGCAAGAGATATATATATGATGGCGGTTCTGGTGATTTTACAGAGGGTTTTGTTGCTCTGCTGAATTTTTCATTGGAAATTTTTCTTTAGCTTCAGTAATGGTGCATTGTGCTTCTGGATAAACCTGTGTGTGATTGGTGGAAGGTNCAGAGGTTTTTGTTGCTCTGCTGAATTTTTCATTGGAAATTTTTCTTTAGCTTCAGTAATGGTGCATTGTGCTTCTGGATAAACCTGTGTGTGATTGGTGGAAGGTATCGCAAGGAATCTGTGCACAGAGTGAGAGACTGTTTTTTTTTTGGCTTTTTAGTTTATCAGCTTTTTCAACAAAGCTGTGGTTGAGATTTACACATATTTTATGAGCTTCATGTCTGGAACAAAGCTATGGTTGAGATTTACATAGATTTTATGAGCTTCATGTCTGGATCTATAGAGGGAGCTTGGCTTGCATTTCTTATGGCATGGGTTGTGGGTAAGCAGTCTTTTTTAATATTTCAACTCGTGCTTTTTGCCCTGAAACCTTATCCTACTTCACTTAAAACAATTATATTTTGTGCAGTTTTGTTCACTAAAGATTGTCATGTGAGATTCTTAAACCATAATCCCATACCCTGTGATGAATAACTTGATATTGAGCACGCCTCAACTGAAAATGATAAGTTCATATGGATCATTCCAAATCCTTTATATAATTATAGACATATAATGATAAAGCGTAAGCTTTCTGGAAATATCATGTAGCATAATTGTATAGGGTTTAATACTAAAGAGGGTGAAGCTTACATGGTAGAGTGCTCGCTTTGCATGCGAGAGGTACGGGGTTCAATACCCCGCATCTCCATTGCCTTTTGTGCGTTTTTCAAAGATTCATTCTCTATGCTTGTGTTTTGCCGTCGAAAAGTAAATTGGTATCTCTTTTTGATAAATTGGTGAGGTACGGGGTTCGATACCCCGCATCTCCATTGCCTTTTTCAAAGTTTACATTTCTACGCTCATTTATTGCTCTAAAAAAATAAATTGGTATTTTTCTTTTTGATAAATTGTTGGCGATTTGAGAAAAATATGCCTGGAAGTAAATTGGTGGCGGCATGAGAACATTATGTCTGTAAGCCTTGGTAAAAGGTAGAAGAAGGTGATAGTTTGGCCAAGTGGACTAAGGCGCTAGATTTATGCTCTGGTCCGAAAGGGCGTGGGTTCATATCCCACAGCTATCATTTTTAATTTTTTAATTAGAAATTGTGAAGATCCATAATTCGGCTTACACTTGGGGTTTAATCCTTTGGAAACCTCTGCATGGATTGAGAAGAGCCCCATTTCTATTGCAGTAGCGATCTGCGATGTTTTATATGAAGTAAAATCTGCCCTATTTTGTACGGAGCCTCATAATCGTCCCTCCTAACGGTTGTTAGTCGAGTTCGCTGCATTGATACCGAATCTGATCTCTGGAGCTATGACACCGATGCCTCTCTGTTGCTTTTGTTGAGAAGATTCACATCAAGCCCTTCCAGACGAAGAGGATAGTGATTTGCCATAGCCACTAATGAATGACAAAGGCTGTGGGTTAAGACTCAAGAGTACTGACACTGACATCTCAGAGCTTATTTGTTTACTTTGTTTCATCTTAGTGCCAGTAGGATCATTGGTTGCTTACAAAATCAAAGGATCATTGAGTAGCCTTTCATTGTTTACTTTGTTTGGACTCTATAGAATCATTGGTTGCTTATGCCCAAACGCTATCCCACTTCAATTGCTGAAAAAATTATATGTTATGCAATTTTGCTCATGGAAGATTGGCATATGAGATTCTTAAACTAGACCCTGTGATCAATAACTTGTGCTTTTTCAAAATATTATTGATCTTGAACATACCAGGAAGGCTATAAAACAGTTGGGGATGTAGCTCACATGGTAGAGCACTTGCTTTGCATGCGAGAGGTACGGGGTTCGATACTCCATATCTTGTTCTTTGAATTTTTGCTTACAAGATAAGTTCTTCATTTGCTATTTCTTTCATTCTTCATATAAGTTCATTCATCTCCATATCATTGTTCTTCGATTTTTTGCTTACAAAGTTAGATAAGTTCTTCATTTGCTATTTCTTTCATTATTCATATAAGTTCATTTGTTCTTTGATTTTTTGCCTACAAAGTTAGATAAGTTCTTCATTTGCTATTTCTTTTATTCTTCATATAAGTTCATTGACATGTAAGTAGTGTAAAAAACCATTACTATTTCTTTCATTCGACATGTAAGTGGTGTCAAAAACCATTTCATTCTTGCTATAAGTTTATTGTTCTTAGAATTTTTTCCTACAAAGTTAGATAAGTTTTTCATTTGCTATTTCTTTCATTCTTCATATAAGTTTTGTTCTTTGAATTTTTGCCTACAAATTTAGATAAATTCTTCATTCGCTATTTTTTTCATTCTTCATATAAGTTCATTGACATGTAAGTAGTGTAAAAAACCATTACTATTTCTTTCATTCTTGCTATAAGTTTATTGTTCTTTGAATTTTTGCCTACAGAGTTAGATAAGTTCTTCATTTGCTATTTCTTTCATTCTTCATATAAGTTCATTGACATGTAAGTAGTTTCAAAAATCATTACTATTTCTTTCATTCTTGCTATAAGTTTATTGTTCTTTGAATTTTTGCCTACAAAGTTAGATAAGTTCTTCATTTTCTATTTCTTTCATTCTTCATATAAGTTTTGTTCTTTGAATTTTTGCCTACAAAGTTAGATAAATTCTTCATTTTCTATTTTTTTTCATTCTTCATATAAGTTCATTGACATGTAAGTAGTGTAAAAAACCATTACTATTTCTTTCATTCTTGCTATAAGTTTATTGTTCTTTGAATTTTTGCCTACAAAGTTAGATAAGTTCTTCATTTGCTATTTCTTTCATTCTTCATATAAGTTCATTGACATGTAAGTAGTGTCAAAAACCATTACTATTTCTTTCATTCTTGCTATAAGTTTATTGTTCTTTGAATTTTTGCCAACAAAGTTAGATAAGTTCTTCATTTACTATTTCTTTCATTCTTCATATAAGTTCATTGACATGTAAGTAGTGTCAAAAACCATTACTATTTTTTTCATTCTTGCTATAACTTCATTGACCTGTAAGCAATGTTTTCTTGCTATAAGTTCATTGACTTGACTTGTAAGCTGTGTTATCTTGCTATATGTTCATTGGCCTGTAACTTTGTAAGCACTGTTGTGGTTATGGTATCAACAAAAAACACTTCTATTTCTTTCATTCTTGCAATAAGTTCATTGACCTGTAAGCAACGTTGTGGTTATGGTATCAATAAAAATCACTTCTATTTCTTTCATTCGTGTAATAAGTTCATTGATATGTAAGCAGTGTTATCTTTCTATATGTTCATTGACCTGTAAGTACTGTTGTGGTTACAGTGTCAATAGAAATCACTTCTATTTCTTTCGTTCTTGCTATAAGTTCATTGACATGTAAGCATTGTTGTGGTTATGGTATCAATAAAAATCACTTCTATTTCTTCCAGTCTTGCTATAAGTTCATTGATCTGTAAGCAATGTTGTGTTTATATGCTATCAATAAAATCCACTGCTATTTCTTTCATTCTAGCTCTAAGTTCATTGACCTGTAAGCAGTGTCGTGGCTATGGAATTCGGGGATCCTAATTATCACATTCCAACATGAAGAACCATTAAAGATTTATCAACATTCCAAGAAGAAGAAAAATTAAAGATCTATCAACATGCTTCCTACCTTCTCGCACTCTGTTGCGTTCTTCCAAGGTTTGTAAAAGAGTCTATGGTCTACTGATGTCATTTTGCCTTTGAAATTTATGGATTCATGTCTAGGAAATGGACAAGTGATAAGAGAATCATGAAAAATGATAAATTCTGAATTGTGAATATTATAGTGCATAGAATAAAGATATTGATTGTAATAAAGAAGCAAGAGTTGAAATGAAATCAAGGATACTCCTAGTATTGCTCTGCCTCCTTTGAGGCTTACTATCTACAAAATGTAGGGAAATATATGGATGTTTGTAGAGTGTTGATCAGCAATGACATATGTCTCTACTTTGTGCTATAGATCACTTGTTGAATGTGCTTGATTTTTGGTATTCAGATTTAAATTTTTTCTTTTTGAATTGCTTAGTTTGTGAATGTAAGCGTGTTTTTTTTCAAATTGGGAATATTCCTTTGTAACATAAGCAACCTTTCGGAGTCTTTTATTCGCGGAAAAATGACAAATCTCAATTTGGGAATTGGGTTTTGAGAGTGTACATGATAGTATTCACCTTAAGTTTTGAAAATATTTGGATAGATGTGTAAGAAAAATTCTCTTAAAACTAGCTGTTTGTGAAAATGTTCCTCTTTCTTGTCACATTTTTTATATTGTAAATGCTTTTACTGAATATTTTATTTGTTATCATATCTTTAATATTGAAATTTATTTTACTTAATATTTTATTAAATAAATTATGTTTTTAAAATTATTATATAAAATTTCACACTTAAATACTTTTTCAAGTCATTCTCGGTACTAATTATTCTCTAGTATAATAAATAATTAAAATACACTTCTTTAAAAAAAATAAAATACAATAAAATATTTATTTAATTTTATACTAACTATTAATATTCATATTCACTAGAGGAATTGAAAAGGAATAAAGAAATTTCACATTGATAGTTTGGTTGAGTGGTCTAAGGTGCTAGATTTAGGATTTGGTCCTAAAGGGCGTGGGTTCAAATCCTACATTTGCCAATTTTACTGAAAGTGATACACATGTGTTTACGGTCTCATTTCTTAGATCATGAGATGTAGTTGATTTCGTCAACATGTCATACTTTGAAGCGCTGGGTTCAAGTCGCATAAATAATCTGTTGGGAATAATGATAAATTACTCTCCATAATACTCGTGGTTTTTCTTATTATGTTTGGCCCTCTATTGGTTTGTAAGAGTTTTATTAGTTTGTCCATGCTTGCTATGAATGTTCACACAAAATTCAACCCTTTCCTTTTGGAATCATCTCATATAAATATAACTAGCAATTGCCCCAAGAAGGTGCAATAATACACCGATAGGTTGTTGTTGGGGGGTAAAACATATCTAAAAAGGAGAACTAAAATGAGTTGGTGTAGACATGGAATTGTACGTTGAGAAAACCATGAACATGTTTTGCAAGGAAGGGAAATGAAGGGGCAACTGCAATAGACAAATGAGACAAATTGTTCACCTCATAATGCAAGGAGGCCCCAACCTTCAACGCCATGGAATTTTGTTTTCTAAAACAAAGGATTGATGACTTCATTTAGTATTCTCAATAAACAACACACCAAAATAGAAAATTGCCAACCTAAGAGGAACACAAACTCTCTTACCCAAGACAAGAGACAAATCACTCACTTGGATGTGCAATCTAACACTTTAATCCAATGAATTCTTCAATTTGGGGGAAAGTAAGCTCTCAACCTCAACAATTTGGTAGCATGGCCATTAAGCTCAAAGTTGACCTTTTACAATTGTTTCTTGTTGCCTTGGTTTATCACTATTTCACCCTACAACTTTTCATTTACCCGAAAACAAATTTACTTAATCATCTTTTGGTTGTTGGTGGACTCTTTATGTGGAAAAGACCAACATCTAAAAAACTATTTATATGGCTAGTGTGGGGAAGCTCTTATTTCTTGTCTATTTTTAGGCTGATCCAAAATTGACTAGTGAAGCATGTGGATATAATATTAATAATAAAGAATGAGATCTCTTTTTTGTCACATGTCTAGAGGAGATGTCCAAAAAATAATGAAAACATTTTGATTATATAACCATGATTAATGAGTGAGAAAATTAACCCTTCTATAGATTGTATCCATGGGCATAGTGCACAAAGATTATTTCCACGTTGTTCCTATAATTCATATTTAATAATGTGTACATTGAATTGATTCACTTGGATTAGTATTTTTGGGATGTGTTTCCTTTTTAAAATGATTCATACTTGATCATCAGATGTGTCATCCAATTAGCCCCTCTAAGGCTAAAGTTAGAACTTGTGCAGAGTGCATTAGCCATATATAAGGTGGTTCAAGGTGCTAACTTTGGTAATTGGTGTTGAATTGTACTATATAATGTAGAAGTCTTATTTTCACATAGGTGGTGTTGATTTTGTATTCTCAAAGGTGATTTTGCATGATAAGATGCTCTTGAACTTTGGCACAAATGATAAACATGTGGTCCAAGGATAAAAAATTGGGTAGTGATGGTGTCCATCACATCGATAGAAGGCTGAGAATAATTAATCCCCATTGTATTAATCAATAAGTGATGCACGTCTAGTGCACTTGTTCAAGTGTGAATACTTATCTCGAGTGAGGAAAGATCATGCCTTAATGATATCAATGAGTAGGAAGGCATTACTATGAGTATGTATAATCATCATATCGATTAAATTGCATTGGTATGTTGATATCACTCAGAATTTTAGTGTGAGTGCTTTGCAAGTAACATGAGCCTATAAGGTTATAAAATATAATTAATCTTAAACATGAGATGAATACTAAAATATCATAGTAAAGTTAATATTAAAATCATTTTCACTACATGTTTAATGATGGTATAGGGATTGTCTCATAATTTGTGTATATAGTTTGAGATGTTAGAATTTAAATTTACATTTTCTGAATGTGAAACCAAACCTTATTCTAGTTTAAGAAGTTGTGTGACACAAAATTCTTGTATTTAATGAAACTTCTACATTACAACCTCTTCCTTGGCATTGAACATTCTTGATTTGTTTAATGCAACACAATACTTTGTTAATTTTTTTTGAGTTGATATAAAAGTGCAAACAATAATGAGTGGTAGAAAGACAATGTTGATGGGTCTTATGTTCAAATCCATAATATATTTCAAATTGACTATATTTAGGCTTGTGTTGCTTTGTGTTATAGATATGTTAAATGAAAACAAGATTGATATCTCATGTAGGCTATAACCATGCCATTCCTTAGGTCTAACGTGACTAGAGATATTTTGAAAAAAATGTAGATAATATTAACGATTATGGTATGGCATATCAATTTTGTGTAATAAACAACAACTTTACATCATTTCAGATTTTGTAAGGATTCTCATCGAAAAGGTTCAAAAAAAAATTATATACTATATAGTGTTTTTATTTTGAAAAACAAGTTGGGTATTTTTTATTTTTATTTTTATTTTTCTAATATATATCTTTTATAAATTGATTGTGATTTTGACATCACTCATTCCTCATCACAAATGGTTTTTAAAACATAATTCTAAAAATGCAATTTGCAAAACATTATGAATAACTGGATTTAAAAAAATTATATAAAATATTGTTTATATAAATATAATCATACAATTTTAATATTTTTAAATATTATATAGACCTTTTACTATTATATATCAAATTATTTTTAATGTCCATGAATTCCTTCTATTGTGACCAGGTTGTCTTATACTCTAAAACTAAATAAATAAAATAAAATTTAATTGTTTTAATTATGTTGGATTTGTGATAAATAACTGTATGATGATGATGACGATGGTTAACGTCCATTGAGACCAAACTTGGTCTATCAGAACTAGAGAAACAAATTATTTATTTTGTTTTAAAATTGTATTCCTATGCTCAAAGATCTTGGAGAGAAGCGTCCCAAGCTCACTATAATTTTGACATGTTAAAAGGCTAGGAAGGTCGACATTGCAACAAAGATTATGAAATTGAGATCTAATGTGGGCGTACGTAGGGCACTCTAAGAGGAAGTGATTTTCATCCTCAATGTTCATATTCTCACAGAGATGGCAGATATTTTCTACCCATGGTGTTTTAGGAATTGCCCAACGACCTGTTTCACTATGGAGCTCATGAGAGTTCGTTCTTATCTTGGCTATATTAATTTTTTTCTTTGAACTAGTTAAAACAGAGAGATACTTTTGATCTTCTAGCCTTAGGGTTGATGACTTCCTTATAATATCTGAATTTTATTTTAGCCTCTAAATCTTTCTCACACCACATTTTCTCTTTAAACTTAGAAGTTGTTGCCGCCTTTTCACACACCTGGGTCACGTGGCAGAAATCTTCAAGCCACTCGGTGTGTCCTTGGGGGCAAGTCTCGAGTCAAGGTTGTCACCTTGTTCTTG
>LPNX011137733.1:179752-226422 GCA_001517045.1 Pseudotsuga menziesii
ACAACACAAATGCGGTTTTCTGATTAATCCTACCACGAATCTCTTTCCCCTTGCGGTTCACTTGGGAAATTGTGGGGTAAGTATTATGATTACTTTTGAAAATAAGATATGGAATATGGAATTAACAACAATATCAAATATACTACCCTACCAATTAGATAAATTCTAGTAAAAGGAAATAAGCAGAAAAAGACGAAAAAGGCACCGACGCGAATCCCCCCAAGGGGGATGGGGAACGGGCTCGAAAGAGCCTATTCAAAGGATGATTTTATTACAGAGGTTACAATATCAAAGCACTGATAAAATAGAGCTTTCTTGGTCCTTATACAGGCTGAAACCAAGATATTACATTTTATGCAAAACAATTACAAATTATGTGACAAAAGAGAGCCCCCTGGGGGGATTTGAGCACTCCAAAAGCCACTTTGGACAGCAGCTTATTTTCTTCTTTGTCAGACCTGCTAAATGACAGTGAGTGAATTAGAATAACAGATGCCCCAAATCACTTTAAGAGTGCCTTTGGGTCAGCCTACTTTATCTCAAAAAATTAATGAAATTAAACTAGCTAAACCGACGAAAAGGGAACCAAGGAAAGCAAGCTTTCCTTGGGATCTTGGCCTGCTGTTTGTGCAGCCAATTAATAGCACTGATATTGCAGAATATTGAAATTATTGAACAGCAAATGAAACTACCTTAACAACAAGCTATGAATTTTTCAATAAACTACTTGCGAAACTAAGGCAATTTTAGCTAGATCTCTTGAATTTGAACTTTATGTGCACAATGAAACTAACATCTAGAAATTTGAAGGGATCTTGCTAATTATATCTATGTATGCTTTTCTTTATGAGATAGATCAGATTTAAAAAGAAACCTTAAAGTAACCAGTTTGAGGAAAGTTTAATAATTTTTAAAGGAGGAAGAGAGAGAAAGAGTGTTGGTTTCCTTGAAGATCCACAGTAGAGCTTTCAGGTGGAATGCCGAGGGACTATGCCTTTGAAATGATTTGAAGAGAATGAAGAAGCAAACTAGATCAGCATCCTCTCCAAAGTATGAACCTGCAACTCAGTTGAAATCAAAGAACTTGCCAAGAAACTTGTGAGATCCGATTAGTACATACAAAGAGATTCAAGATAACATGCATATAAGCTTATAGGACATGCTAAATCTAGATCTCTAAACATGCATCAAAGGAGAGTGACAGTCAATAAAATTATTGAACAACACCTTTCCTATCAAGATTGTAATAAGCTAATTACCAATCTTAGCTACAGATCTACAAGAAATTAGCAAAAAATGACCACAGATACAGGTTACCTTAGTAAAACAATGGCAATAATCATCCACACATGTAATGGCACCACACCGTATTGCCTCCAAAGCTTTTCTTTATTTCAAATGAAGAATTACAACAATACAATAGCAGCAGCACCTCAATCCCAGTTCTAACTAGCTCGGAAGAGGAGGCTGTGCCTGGATATATACAATTTGCAGGCCATCTAGCCCAGGGGGGGCACAATTACTCATGGAATCAAGTGAAATCAACTGATGGAGAGTCCATCAATGCCTGATCTGTGTCTAGCTGAGCCAGATCTGAGTCTCACTGAGTGCAACTGTCAATCCGGGGGCTGATTTGACTGACATCTCAACCTGTTGACTGAAGAATCCACCAAAAATCATCCAGTTGAGCCAAAAACGTGTTGAGGAGAGAGGGAGGGCGAAATTCCTCATAAAGGATGCTCAAGATCAACTCTGGATTTGATTTGATCACCTCCTTCAGTCAAGGATTTGTCAGATCCAGTCAATCTGCTTCAGATCTGACTAATTTCAATCAAATCGGCTGAGAATCCATTGATTTATGATTTTGGATTTGCTCCATTATTCATCAATTTATTAATTAAAATAATCAATAATTGATTTTTGGGGCTTTCTGACTTGAGTGATGGAAAATCACTCAAAACTGGCAAACAGTGGGTCCATGGGTTTACATGGTGCTCTTAGCTTGAAAATGAGCACCTACATGACTGAAACTGATTATTTGGCCCACTTTTATTACAAAATCAATTTTTCCAATTAAACTATTAAAAAATAGCCTAAGTTTTGGAAAAATTAAAATTTAATAAAAAACATTGAAAAAACTAAAAAATTAAAAAATTGAAAAACACCTAGGGGGACTTAGACATGTTCATATGACTCAAAAATGATGTCTAGCATGTTTATACATTGACACATAGACTCTAATAACCTCAATAGGCCTAAATGCCAAGCCGACCACCCCAACTTTGGAGGTATGGAGTGAAAAACTCATAAATTATCAGTTGTTTGTTCAACAACCAATAATAACCAAGGGAAAAAACACCTTGGGCTGATCGAATTGACAAATAAAGTCTAAGAGACCGAGTCTTTTACAGACACTATCATGCTAGAACATTTATTACAATTCCCTCATGGGGTATGAACATGTGATATAGTACAACAAGCACTTCCCAGAAGTACTTCCAAAGGTCTTTTTGAAGTCCGAACAAGTTAGCCCTGTCCGGTTCACCGGGCTCACTTGATAAAAACCACTAAGTACAACTTAGGTGGTAACAGAAGTGACAATATTTTTAATGTTATTAATATTTGTAATACAACATTTTCGTCGATCTCCCAATGGTTTAATCATGCCCTAGTATCTTTATACTAACCTCGCTTGAGCCTTAGGTGGTTTTCGATGGAATTTAAAGCTAACTTAGGAAGTCTATGGTCTCCTATGTTATTGATTTTGTGCTTGTACAATAGGATCCTAGTCATAGCTAAGATCTTGATAGGGGAAAGACCCATTTCTATAAGGAGAATAAGATAGGGTGTATTGATTTTAATTTTGAGGTTATACATTATAAGATGCTTTTGGATTTGCTCAATCTTTCTCCAGGATTCTCTAGAGATGCTGCAACCCCAAACCTCACATCCATACAAGATAATAGGAGTGACTAAAGTTTCAAAGAGGAGCTTCTTTTTATCCCACATCACAAGGTTGGTTGCTTTACAATTATTTTCAAAACCAAAATAAGCTTTCCACCCTCCATTAATCCTTTTCTCAATGCTATAGTTTCAGTTGAGCTTGTGATGAATATCAATCTAGTAGGTATTTGTAAGAACATTCTTCCTCCAAGTTTCTATTGTCATACACAAAATTAGCCTAAGTGTCCTTCTTGGATTTGATAATCATAAATTTTTCTTTGTCAGTGTTAATAGTCACACCCATGGTAGAGAAGAAATCCTTAATAAGTCTTAGTGGCTTATCAAGATAGGATGGACACCTTTCTAGAAGAGCAATATCATCAACATAGGGAATAAGGATGATGACTATTCCAGCTAAGATTGTGCCAAAACAACCTTCTTCCTCTAAACAACCTTCTAGCTTATCGATGTAAATGCCAAATAGGGTAGGGGAGAGGGGGCAACCTTGTTTAACTCCGATATTACACTTAATATCTGTTGACCACCCCTCAATGCTCTTAAGCTTGGAAATTACATTCTCGTATAACCTTATTATGACAACTCTCAACTCGAAAGGAACCTTTACCTCTTCTAATCTATTCCATAAGTTATTTCTAGGTACCGTATCGAAATCCTTTCTAAAGTCCACAAAGAAAAAAAAGAGATTGGATTTATCATTACGACATTCCTCCACAATGATCTTGAGAGTAATGAGGTGGTCCATTGTTGAGTGTTGTATTCTAAAACCCACTTGGCCTTTAGCCCACTTACCTTCACTTTCAAGCCATATGTTGATCTTTTTTTTTAAATAATACCATATAACTTGGCTAAGAGAGGGCTAATCATAATTGTCTGATAATTGGAGGGGTTATTTGTATCCCCACTTTTAAAAATAGGGATAATAAGGCTCTGAGTCCAAGGTTTAGGCAACCCTTGCTTGACTGCTTGATTGAATAGCTTGTGGATGTGAGGGACGAGGACACAACCTCCAATTTTTAAGATTTCTTCCTGGTAACCTTCAATGTCCTTAGCTTTTCCATTTTCCAGATGCTTAACCCAAAAATCTATGTCTTCTAATGAGGAAAATTCTTCCATTGTAAGTAGGGTTTCAAAGTTATCTATGACATTTGGGGATTCATAAATCTTTTTAAGATATGAGTTCCAGTCGTGTAAAGCAATCCTATTATTATCTTTAGTTTTTATAGTTAGAATCTGCCTCCAAAATTTGTTAGGTGGCGAAATTTCTTATATGAAATTTATGATATTTGTTTAGTATTTATTTCTTCATAAGTTATGGGATTATTTGTCTCTCAAGTGTTTTGAAACTTATAACTTACTTTTTATGTAGGTTAGACATTCAAGCAAAAATCATGATTTATTTTATTAATCTCATAAATTTTATATGTTCTTTTATACAATATTGATTTGTTCTTCTATAATACCATGAAAGTATGTTCTTATCTTTACAATGTTTATTTTTTTCTTTAAAATATGAATAGTAAAAATTGATAGTTTTGATTAACTTATTCTCAATTTCTCTCTCCACATCTTTTCTTTAAATTTAGTCATAATTATACTTTTAATTTTATAAGTATCTTTAGTCATACTTATAATTTTAATTTTATTAATATCTTAAGGGGACATTATGACATCACAACATTCATCAATGGATATGTTACATTATGACATCACATTCATCTTAGATTACTTATGTCAAATTAATACATTCATGAATTGTCATGTTGCATTGAAATGTTCATTAAGGATTATCTGACATTAAGTATGTTGACCATAGTTAGTTATCATTAACCATGTTTCGACTATGGTTGAGTTTAGTTACACATGGTTAATTATGGTTGATTTTTCTTATCCATTGTTGATTTTGGTTGACCATGGTTTACTATAGTTGACCATGGTTGAATGTAGTTGACCATGTTTAACTATGGTTGGCTATGGTTGACTATGTTTCATTGTGCTTATTGTTGGCAATGGTTACCCATGGTTGATAATGTTTGATGATAGTTGATTGTAGCTCATCATGTTTGACCATGGTTGACCTTGGTACTTAGAAAATATGTGCATGAGAAGCATTGTTCTTGCACAACTCATTCAACTCTATAAAAGATCAAACTTTGAATTTGGATAACAAATATAGGGATGTTGCAATGTCATTCTCCTCAAGCTTTGTAAATCGACATCAAAACATCAATTGTAGTAACTATTTGGTGTTTTTGTATATACAAGTTATGTTTATGGAAGATTAAATTTATAGGTCTTTTTCTTATTTGGTGCAAAAAGACCAATACATTTATTTCAAGTTTTGACCATTTAAAATTTGTTGAGAACTATTAGTTAGAAAATTTGTAGTTCCACATTTCATAATAGAAGTAATATTTTTTGCTAAAATAGTTTATTCTTTCCCTTTTATATCTTAACTCTTAACGTTATTGCTTTGCTTCTATGTTATGTTTAATTTTATTTTAAAATATATAAAGTGGTAAGAACTTCTTATATCTCTATATAAATAATAATTATAAATATATACATAAATGTATTCAAAGTATATTAAAACCTCCACCATTTACTTTTTTTCATAAATATAAAAAATTTAAATAATTAACTCAACTAACTAGGTTAAATATTAAACCTTATATCAAAAAGTAAATGTTCAAATTTACCGCATCATATATTAAAACACTCTACAATTAACATTTAAATGCAATTTTGTAAATTATAAAATTAGTAAAAAATTAGCAACAATAAATTAACATATTAAAGCATGCCAAGCATGAATTGGAGTTTATTTAAATTATAATTTGAAACCAATTTGTTTAAAAATAAAAATGAAATTAATCACTATAACACTTTTTATTTTTACACATCACTTGAAAACATATATGATTATAATTATTGGGAAATAAGTAACAAACTAAGATGTACATTGAGGGTTATTTGAGCTAAGTCTCACAACATGCCATCAAGGATTATCACAAGCTATCTATCTACTGCTAAATAGAAGGTCCAATAGTAGGGTAGTAAAAGATGCCACATATAAATTTTAAATAAATTATCATCGGCTACCTAAAGATCCTTAAATCAAGAAACCATCCATGATTTAGATTCATAAACATAAAATTAAGATTATAATAAAAAACATAAAAGTAAGATTATAATATGTTAAAGCAAATTTAGAAAGATACAGTGTGAAGTTTAATTTTTATTCAAAACTAAAATTTACTTTCCCGTGTAACTCTGTTGTGAGGTAAAAGTCGTGTATTATGTATTCCAAGAATTCCAAGAATTTTAATATGAAATTGTACTGTGACTACATTCACATCCCTATTCATACCATACCATACCCACGAAAATGCAAGAATATATCCTTATCATACCAATCTCACGAAAATGCAAGAACAAATTGACTCAGAAGGAATGGTCCAGTATAATGCACTCACTCATTAGTTTTGACTTTGCCATGGATGTGGTTCTCCTATTCCAAGACATGGAAGGTGAAGGTAAAGTTCAGGACGATAACTTCAGGAGGAAGAAGCGACGTGCAAAATGGTAGCGAATTAATAACCGCCATTCTTGTATTGAATGTTTATTGCTACGTGGCATCATGTTTCTCACAATGCCTCCCCCATATTCTTGTAGTAAATCGAGGAAGCCTCAAGTCGTTGGCCTAAGGCCTTTGCTGGTTTCATCATGAATTTATTGAACCCATCTTACAAAATCACAATGGGTCACAATTTTTGTGAAGCTTTCCAATGAGGTTTACCTTGTGTTCGGGTTTGCTTAATGAAACATATGAGGTTCTGGGGATTTGACTTGTCCATTGTCTTATGCGCCCTCCTCTTAATTGGTATAAGAGGTGCAATACCTTATTGGACATATGTGGGACACACCTATCAACACATCTTATCGATGAGAAAGGGCCAATGCTCCTCCTCTTCGTCCCAATAATGAGAATGGCTAGTGGGTGAGAAAGGGCAAGGATTCTTTCTCTCTTTCACTTGAATTAGGGAACTTGTTATTTTTGTCATATTATGGGTGAGAGCCCTATTGGAAACATATATATTAGATTTTGGAAACTGACATCCACTGTATTAGAAACCAATATATAGGTATTGGAAACCGATATATCAACTTTTTGAAACCAATATTTTAAGTATTGGAAACCGATATTAACAATAAATCTATTTTGTTTAGAGTGAGATTAGTCTAGACTTAATGAAATCGGGGTTGGTTGTTTTCAACCCATTTTAATAAAAAATGCCAATCTATTCTTGTTAAAAAAATGTATAAGAACTTCATTTAGGGTATGACCTTGAGACACACCTTTTATTATTCTTTATCTCATGATTCAATTTTTGGGTATCCTTGTTTTTTCAAAGCTTCTCTAAACTACAAGTTTTTGACCACATACTAGCCCTCTTAATCATTGACATTTTAAATTTATATTAGAATAAATACTTCGCTACGAAATAAAATTAAGAGAAAAATCAACAAAAAAACCATAATAAACCCATTTTGTAAAATATTATTAAAAAAAAATTATGCCCATTTATTTTCAAAGCTTCTGTAAACTCTAAGTCTTTGACCATATACTAACCCTCGGACCTTAATCATTGACATTTAAAATTATATGAGAAGAATAAGAACTCTGCTACAAAATAAAATGAAAGAAAAAACAACAAAGAACGATCATAAATCTATTTTGTAAATTATTATTTTTTATATTAAAAAATTGTTAACATAAAATTGAATATTTTAATTTGAGAATAATTTTAATTTCATAAGTAACATAAAGGTTGCAAAGATGCTTTAAATATAAAAGCCTCTCACCTAGAAATGGAGTGATTATTTTGATTTTTATATCAAGCCCATTTTTGTAATTTAAACACCTCCACGACTAGGGTATGAAAGCCCTTTGTTTCCTTTCCATGGAAATGAGAACGGTTGTTACTTGTCACGCCCGCGTTTCAAACATTGACTTCCATTTTTTTGTTAATTTATTGTTTTTATGTCCTCTACATATATAAATCGAGGTGGAGCATTATGGCATGGTTCAATTTTTCGGCTTTCCCAAAGTTTTAATATAGTTACAAAAGAACATTAATGAAAAATTCAAATGTGTTTGGAAGCCAGGGCGATGGCGTCTGCCTCGGGAGCCGCTTCTTAGGCCTCGACGCTGGACATTTGTCATTGTCTAGTAGGGGTTTTTATTGTTTTCATTATGTGTGCTACGTCGCGTTGTAAGGAACCATCCTTAACAAACATGTACATTCGGTCTATCTAAGAAACCAAAAGCAAAGTCAATGGTTGACTTTGCTATTGATCCATCCAAGGAACCAAAAGCGAAGTCAATGGTTGACTTCGCTGTTGGTCCGTGGGATAAGATAAACCTTTTAAGCTCAAGCCGTTGGGAGTTCCTGGGAAAGAGCAAGCAACATACAAACACGTCAATGTACAATTAATAAGATCCATTAATCTATCTAACCGCCAAACATTATCACTATTTTTGAGATGTTTCTTACTTCCAGTCGGTTGAGTTGTGTGATGAATTTGGAGTTGCTTCTAGAGGAAGCTTAGCGCATTTCCCTTCCAAAGATTCATTGCTTTGTTACCAGCAATACATATATCTTTTCTAAGTCGAATGTATCACAGAGGCTGTTTTCCTCCTAGTGTCCAACCCGATCCCATCTCCCAACCCAACTCTTATTGACTGAAAATGCTTGGCTATCGAGTGACTAACTAAAAATGACCATTTTCTTCTATCGACGACCACTTTCTATTGACTATGATCGACTAGCAAAGAAGGCCTGGAAATAAACCAGACAACGAGTGTCAATGAACTTTAGTCAAATAATCTCGACAATGGGCTATCGACTGACCGTCTGGAAATGACCGACCACTGGGAACTAGCTATGATATTATTTCAGCTATGACTGGTTGTCAATGACCTACCTTTTCTATTACTGGTGTATGAACCTCTTGTGAATTAACATATGTAATGCATCACCATTCTATGGGAAAGCTCTTTCTGGAAAGGTGACTTTAGTGGTACAACTTAACCTGTTTTCATCATGGCGAAGCGACTATCTGCACTAAGAGTATTTTCATTGTTGCTTGAATTCAAAATTTCTCATGCTCCATATGCATTCCATATTCCTTGATTTTTTTTGCGGTACAGAGAGTATTTTCTTTGTTGTTTGAGTTTAAAATTTATCACGCTTAGTATGCATTCCATATTCTCCGAGTTTTTTGCGATAAATTGTTTGTCTTGCAAGATTAGAGATTAGCTCTAGGGTTTTGTCGAATGCACCGCCTCCGAGAAATGAATTTTAAGTGTTGTACTATTTTTGTTTTATAGCCAATATATGACAAGGGTGGCCGACGTGATGAGATTAAGATGAGTAGTGGCACGAGAGTTTCCAGAGGGGAGTAAGGCAGATGGAGGCGGAGGGAGTTCCTAGTTTGGTCCATTTTATGTTAGTTTAGTTGTGTGATAGATCAGGAATTGTTTTCAGAGGAAGCTCAGCATATTTTTTCCTAGAGATAACAAACAAAAACCATACGGAGGTGGAAGCAAAGGAAATACACTCCCATTCTATTGGATTGTGATTTTACTGGTATAATCGTAAGCCTGAAGACCTAGTCTTTATTTATCAACACTGAGGCAAGTGTTTCGACCCAAAATACCTTCTCAATAATAGTTGAGCCAGAAGCAAACATTCCACCTCTCATAGGTCCAACCATATATTACAAGGAACCATCCGGTTATCCTTTACTCAAAGTCAATTCCAAGGTATGATTCTGATCGTCTATTTGCCTATTCTCTGTTCAAATCTTTGCCTTATATACCGGAGCGAAAAAATAATTCTCTTCCACAGAGAATTTGCAGAGCTAGATGGGCTTTCATAGCTGTAGATTCTCCATTCATAATCTATTGAGATCCTGGGCTATTGGATCGTGGGGATTATATTATTTGATTCCCCGGGGGCTGGCATTTCTACTTGTCAAATTATTTCACTATTGCAAAGAAACCCATTTATTAGTTTTTATTAAAACCCATTTAGTAGTTATTTGTTGCAAAGAGTTTTGTTTTCATTAGATTCGAAGTATTTCTTTGTGTAACTCTGAAGTCCAATCTGTACGTAACGCCATACTAAGTGTGTTTGTCTTGAACTAGCACATACCCTATACCATGGTCTGATATACATCTCGAGGTTTCATATCTTGTAGTGCAATATTTAATGTGTAGGTATTTTTGTATGAATTCAACTATGCATATATTAAATATTTAATATGTTGATTAGGATATGCTATGATGTAGTGATTTTTAAAGGTTGAAAAAAATAATAGACACAGAAAAAAAAGAGAACAAATGCAGGGATTTTTGAGGTCATAACTTTTGACTGGGTTATCTATTTGGGATCAAATTTAATAGGAAGTTGTGTTTCTAAGTGTTCAATGCAGTGGTCGATGAGATCCTTCTGATCCGAGTTTTATTTGACACTTTTCTGAGGCCAAATTCCTTCATATAAGGTCTCAAATTGAGGTTTTAGTGTTTTGCTGGAATTTTTTTTTAATTTGAAATTAATTGTTATCTCTCAGTTTATAAACCTAATTAGAAAAGTGAGTTGACAACTAGTGTCACTCTAGTTATCTGATAGTTGGTGTTCAGTTTCATAGCCATAAGTGACTTGACAACTAGTGTCTCTCTAGTTATCTTATAGTTGGTGTTCAGTTTCATAGCCATGAGAGAATTTTCTAAAATTAGCAATTTTTGAAAAATATCACATAGTAGTTATAAAGGGTTGGACCTTCATTGTAATAGTTAGGATGGAGAAAGAAAAATGAAAAGATTTATCATATCTTAAATAAGGAGATCCCTCATACTCGACAAGGTCAATACAGCAGATATCTAGTCCAGTGGGAAGGCTTAGCACCAACAGAGAGTACATGGATTAATGAGGGGGACTTGTTGAATCTATATCTTGTTAAGTGGCAACAATTTGAAGACAACAACTTGCAGGTTCTTTTCAACCAGAGGAGAATGATGTAGTGATTTATAAAGGCTGAAAAAGAAGAAAAAAAAGAGAATAAATGCAGGGATTTCTGGGGGTCATAACTTTTGACTCGGTTAGACGTTTGTTATATAAAAAAATACAACGTAATACTATATATATATATATATATATATATATAACACCAAACAATAATAATATAACAAGGTGAATAGCTGCAAAGCATCTAGGCCATGCCTTAACATTATGTTATGTTTGATATATAGTTTATGTACTTAAAAAATAAATCTTAATATTCATAACACTAATTTTTATGTTATGTTTGATATATGGTTTATGTACTTCAAAAATAAATCTTAATATTCATAACACTACTTTTGTTAGTTACACTATTGAAATATTAATGAGAAGAGTTAATAAAATTTAATTTATTTTAATGAGAAGAGTTAATAAAATTTAATTTATTTCTTTGTTTTTAAAGGAATTAATCATTTTTATTTATTTGTTTTTAAAGGAATTAATTACTTAACATATAGTAACATTGGTTATATGTTTTTAAAATAAATTTTTAATTTTTAATTAAAAAAGTATATGGTTCTATTTAAAAAAAATAAATTTTCAATTTTCTAATTATACAAATCAAAGTAACATAAACATTGGAAGTAGTAGTCATGGACCTTAAATGAAAATTGTAATAATCCCTTATCAAATGCCACATGAATTGTAAATGTTTTTTTGTTTAAACAAACAAAAACAATTTTATTTTACTTTATATATTTTATTATCATTTATTATTAATACTTAAACCTAATTAAAATTTGAAATAAGTTAATAAGAATCACAAAGATGTACAATATCAAAAGAGTAAAGATATAAGACATTTTATGATCATAAAGAGAAGTGTAAACCCAAAAAGAGGAAAGGGTTTTCAAACTTCTTAGTCAACCAAGCTAGTTAATGAAGATATCAATTTTTATAATTTCTATTGAGGGGTTGCCTAGATATGGTTTGTTCATTCCAATATGATTGTAGTTATCATTTATTGTTTTTAGGTTTGTAGTTGTTTTATATTTGCTCTCAAGATTTCATCAAAGTTTTCTACATTTGTTCTAGAAATTACAATATATAATCATGTATATTTCAACAAATACAATATTAACTATTACATTGCTTATTACATTATATTTACCAAATATTTAAATAAAAATTTCAATACTTAATTCTTCTCACAAAATCTAGGCCTTTGCTTCTAGCATGCATAGAGTACTTTTTTGTAGTGAAACAAATTAAATATGATGGAGACTTGGGACACATGTCACATAACACACATATTAGGGGCTATGATTAAAATTATAGTCTTAGTGGATGTTGGACCCGATTATGTTTTGGTCTATAATATAGGCATTTATATATTGTATTGGTTTTATTATACTTTGTTTTGCAATTTTATTTGTGTTAAAAAAATATTTCTAATTATATTTATAATATAGGCATTTATGTATTATATTGGTTTTAGTATACTTTGTTTTTCAATTTTATTTGTGCTAAAGAAATATTTATTTTTATATTTACAATTTTGATGGATATTCTTGGATATACCTTAGCATAGCTTGGATATATCTTAGCATACCTCTCAAATTATCTGAATACTCTTGGATATACCTTTGAAATTGAACATTGTTTTAACACTTTTAAATGCAAATATTTCAAAATGCTATATTAATGTCAAAATTATAGAAAAATCACCATGATTGGACATAGAAAAGACAATGAAAGACAACAATAGCTAGGTGGAAATTTTGACTTTGAATGTTGACATACACTATAGTACACTATAATATCATCTTGACTTTTGCCCAATTATGTTAATTGCGTTTTTTTTGTTTTGTTTTTTTTTGAAGAAAGTAAGAAAAAGATGTAAGTGGCCAATAAAATGTAACTAATCAAATTAGGAATCTTGGTAACTTTTATTCTTTTACCAATTGTTTTCATGTTTTATATAATTTTGCAAAAAAACTATATGTAAAAGTTTATAAATAGAAAACACAATTTTATAATAGTTATATTATATAACTTTCTAACTATAATATAAAAACCTTTGAATTATGTATATCATAGGAAAATCTATTGTGTGCAAGTTTTTTGAGCACACAAACAAGATTTTAATGTAAGCCAAATATTATCCTTCTTATGGTCTATTAGAACAAAGTTGGTCTTACTTAATGTTAATCATTATCATTATGATTGTCCTCAAAATATATTCAAAGTGATTGAAAAAATAATAATTATTATTCTTATTCAAATTTAATGGACTAAATAAAAAAATAAAAAATGATTGAATTAAAAAAAAGGAAAAAAATAATTTATAATTTTTTCAATCAAAATTGTTTTATTATTATTGAAGTCTCCCTTGAAAAAATTGAATTAATTGTATTAAAAAGCAAAGGATTCATTAAAAAATAATTCTAATTAATGATATTAACTATTTGTAAATATTGTTAAGGTAATTCACTAAAATGATATCTACCAAGGTATTTGTTAAAATTGATATGTACAAAATAGTACCCTAGTTGTAATTAATTGTATTAATTATTTGTAAATATTGTCAAGATATTCTACTAAAATGATATCTACAAAAGTATTTGTTAAAATTGATATGTACGAAATAGTACCCTAAGAATGTATCATGTACCTTGGATAATTTAAACATTTTACGTATATTTAATTTTTATTTTTGAATTGAATTTTTTATATATAGATAGAACAAATAGTTTTATTTTTATTTTTTAAGATATATTTTTATTTTTATTTTTGGAAATTGGATAATTTAAATGTTATGAAGGTATTTAATGGTATTGGATCCATTTATACATTCAAATACATAATTTATGAACTTCCAAATTTAAATTTTATGATATTGGATTCTAACTAACCAAAAAAACAAACAAACAAAATACTTATATTAGAAAATCATTATAAAGTAACTTAAGAAACAATTTTTAAATGATAAAAGTTAATTATTCATAACATATTGAAATTCATTTAGATTAAGGAAATAAATGATTTAAAAGAAAACATTATAAAAATAACTTAAGAAACCATTTTTAATAAGTGAAGGTGAATCATTTAAAACTTATTGAAATTCATTTAGTTTAAGAAGGGAAGTGATTTAAAAGAAAACATTGCATCTTTAGTAAGCATAGCTTTGAATTACTTTTACTTACTCACAACTAATATTTTTGTTTTTTTATTTAATATAATTAAAATAAAAAAACAAGTGTACAAGGAAAACAAACTTGTTTGGACCTAGCTGTCTTCATGGATCAGACCTGGTACCAAAGCGATAAGTAAATGCCTAAGGAGAGGTTAAATCTACTCGAAAGTGTAGGTTTATCTACTCGAAACTGCCTTTTCTTTTAAAGAACCTCCATTATAACGTTTTAATTAAAGTATCTAGTATCACACAATTGACTACGACTAGTGTTAAACTCCCCCGTATATAGCCCCAAAGGTTAGCTCAATTGGTAAGACGTGCACACACTTTCTCGGTTCGAGGAGAGGTCACGGGTTCGAGCCTTGAGTCCTTTGGGGTTAGGCCTTCTACGAGAATGGCCGGCAGTTTACCACCTCTACCATCTACTAATGTGGGGAAGTATTGCTGGGTTTCCCGTGCATATTTCCATATGAAAAAAAAACTCCCCTGTATATGAGTGCCACGTACCTCCTAGCAAATATTAGAAAAAACCCATTAAAAAAAAATCTCATTATTGCTCTGTACAAATACAAAATTGCACTTCATTATGATTTGCACTTTGCAATAATGAGAATTGTTTGTGCATTACACATGGCAATTTTTAGTTTTTTTAAATTTTGTATATATATTTTTAAATTTTTTAATTGACAATTCCCCCTCCCAGCAGGGGTAAATTGTCACTTCAGATCTTTTAACCAATCATACAATTAGATTACCTAATTTCAAATATTAAAATAAATATTTTTTATTTTTAAAATATTAAATTTAATATATAATTATTATATTATTTTGGAAAACATTGTAATTTTTATAAATATTAATAGAAATTCAAACTACTTAGAAGACTCATCGATCACTATAATCCCTGCCTTGGAATGGACTAATAATCTAATATTAATTAGTGAAAATGTGTAACTCTTTATGAAGAGTTGCATTATACACCCTTTAAATAATTATATATACGGAAAAGTCTATCTTGTAAAATATCATATCTTATTTTATCAACTTTTATATATATTAATGGATTATTTGTATTTTCGAAAGTGGAAGTTTGAGAAGTTCTAGCAAACGGATTTTTACTGTTACGGTGGTATCAGAGCCCCTTCTTAGGAAGTTAGCTAATTTTTTTTATATTAGATCTTTTTCCATTAAGTGAGATAAAAATGGATTTTACATAAAAGTGAAAGGTATAAAACAAAATATCAAGCTTTGAACCCGCGTGGGAAGGGTAAAAATCACTCCTCCCAACCAGGGATAATTTTAGGGGTGAATTTTAGCCTGGTGGGCTATTTTTCCATGTTTTTCTCCCAAAAAATATTCACCATTTTGCATTTTTTGAAGCCCTGTTTCGCCAAATTTTGATGGGGTAAAATTTTTTCACCCTAAAAATCACCAAATTATTATACAAACGATATAAAATCCTTGGAAATTAAAATATTTTTGAAAAATATCACCAATCATTTTATAGTTGGCGTTTTAAGAATTGGATATTTTCCAACATTTATACACTTTTAAATAAGTATGGTTCCTTAAAATCATCCCTGCTCCGAACCACCCAATCTACATTTAATATACAATAAATCTTAAAGGGAAAAATTAATTATTGAAAAGTATAGTATACTATACAAGATAAAATATGTATTTCTTTGATATATCTTGGGATGAGAAGCATAAGAAAATGGAGTCTCACAACGAAAAACAAGGAAGATTCCCACAAACTTTAAAAAAATATGTATACACCATATTAAAAACTTATGGGATTATTCAAGAGAAGTCTGTTCGCATTGCTATTTGCCCGACAACCAAGAAGAATTGTATAAATGTTGACCTAGCAAACCAATTAATGCTTTCAGAGTGAGATATAATTGACAATAACACGATTCTTTCTGATGAGAAATAAGATCTTAAGAACCTACAACTATATGTTGATGATTGCAAGTTCCTAACTCAATTCAGTATTTTTTCAGTGGTATCATTGGAGCAAGACAAGGTTGATATAAATATAGGGTCAACTTTGTTAGATACATTGGGTACATTCATGTTCAACATAAGGAGAAAGTTCTTGATATTTCCCTACAAAAAGAAAAAAATCACATTCCAGGATGTTACAATGAAGTCAAGTTCATGAGTTGTTTTGACTGAAGACTTTAAATACATATTGAGGTGCTTTCACAAGAAGATCACAAATCTATACAAAAGATGAAAATGAATTTGATAAAGTTATCATGGATAAAGAAGAAGAGATCTCTCGTCTAAGAGATTAGAATAATAAGTTGCTTCTTTAAATAAAGAAGGCAAAGGATAAGACACAATACAATCAAAAGCTAGAAGAGGTTAATCAACATCTTCAAAAGAAACTATTAGAAAATATCGAAGAGAATAATCACCTTAAGAAGCGTAGACAAGGCCTAACAGATCACATTCCAAAGATTAAATATGATGAAAATGTGCAAGAAGAAATGATAAGGAACCTTAAGAATGCTAAGTATTCATTAGAAAAAGAAGCAAATACAAATCTAGTCCTTGTCATAGTTCAAAAAGAAGTCAATCTAGTAAAAAACAAATAAAAAGAAATCCTTATTGACACCCAAATTATAAGACTCATTTTGACCAACGACATGGTCAAAATGAACATAAACAAAGGAGTTATGATTTCAAAATAGAAAGAACACAAAATCAACAAACTAAGCAGAAAACAAGAAGTTCCATCCAAAAAAACCATCAACAAACAACTCCAGTGAAGATAGATCTCAAATGAGTCACTTCACAAATGAGTGACAACATTTTTACTTGGGAATTTGTAACTCGTGTCATTTCTTTTCATCAAGTGTTGCAATTACTAACACAAAAGATCAAGAGATGACGTTACAAGGAAGGAATTAGACGTAAGCCTTGTCTTCAATAAGCTTTGAGGACAAAGCTTCCCTTAAGGGGAAGACAATGTTATATAAAAGAATATAACATAATACTATATATATAAATAGAAATCATAATAATAATAACAACAAACAATAATAATATAATAATATAATATTAATTAGTGAAAATGTGTAACTCTTTATGAAGAGTTGCTTTAGGCACCATTTAAATAATTATATATACGGGAAAGTCTATCTTGTAAAATATCATATCTTATTTGATCAACTTATATATATATATATATATATATATATATATATATATATATTCATGGATTATTTGTATTTTCGAAAGTGGAAGTTCAAGAAGTTCCAGTAAACAGATTTTTACCGTTACACCGCTTGGGCTCAAATTTAATGGAAAGTTGTGTTTTGAAGTGTTCAATGGAGTGACCGATAAGATCCTTCTGATTGGAGTTTTTTCTGACAATTTTTTGAGGCCAAATTCCTTCATATAAGGCCTCAAATTGAGGTTTTAGTGTTTTGCGGGATTTTTTTAAATTTGTAATTAATAGTTATCTCTCAGTTTATAAAACTAATTCGAAAAGCGAATTGACAACTACTGCCACTCTAGTTAGCTTATAGTTGGTGGTCTATTTCATATCCATGCGAGAATTTTCTAAAATTAACAATTTTCAAAAATCTCAGATAGTAGTTATAAAAGGCTGGGCCTTCATTATAATAGTTAGGATGGAGAATGAATAAAAATATAGTTATTCTTTCCACTCTCATGTGTTTGCATGGTTTTTAGATTTTGTGAATTGAATCAAAGCTTATTGGATGCATCATGCTAGCATGCCCCTTGTTGGGTTTGATTCCTCACAAGAACTAGCTGGCATGCAACCCAAAATGGCCTTAAGTCTGGCTGAGTGGTTGTTTAGTGTAGGTAGTGTGCTAATTCTTCATAGGTGGTGGATTATTGTCACTATTTTGCAATAGGGACCATTATTTTAAAAGAATAATGATTTAATATGTTTCCATTTGTATCAATTCCAGTGATCACAATCATGAAACACATAATAAACCTGTTTTTTGATGGGTATATGCTACTTACCACATTCAATGCACCTAATGCACCATTGGGATCCGATGCACTACTCCATGCATGAGTGTTGATGGAGTCCCCATCCCACTTAGGTGGTGAAGTGTTGATGGAGCCTCCACTCCACTCGAGATGTAGATCACTTTACTTCTCTGAGTGCTAGGAGTGTGAGGCTATCCATGGAAAGACCGGTAATAATTACTTAACTTAGGACCCTAAAAGTACAAGGGTTTGTCAAGAAGACTGAGACAACAATTGCCATTGACTTATGAAGCATTGTTAATTTTATAATGTAGTAGTACTCAAATTTCTCCAATATCAAGTTTTCAATTCATGGTTATGAATGGTGTCAACCTTCATCATGGATCCTAACCCCTAGCACACCCGTAGGGAATCAAAAGAGTCAAACGCATGACCTCCTCAACTTTGGGGAATTGATCTCACTTGGCTAATGAATTCTTAAGCTAACCCTTGTAGCTAGGAGAATTGAGTGTAGTTTTTGGTATAGAGAGTTAAAATCTCAAACACACATGCAATGAGTTTGACACGACAATTTAATTTATTTGAATTATAGCATTCATATACAAGATTAGAGAACAATGCCCAACTTTAGTGGATGGTGGGATATAGTATTAAGGAAGCATTTAAATTAAAACATTGATGATCCAAAATAAAATGTTATCTGAAACCAATTATGGTTTGAAGCCAGAAGCAAATTTTTTACAAAAAGGGATGTTATCTGATTTTTTGGTTGCAAGATCAAATAACCCTCAAGCACACCCATGACTCAGATAGAGATTTGCAATTTCTGCTAAATAACAACGTAGTTCTAATGTAATAGAGGGTTTGTGCCTCAATATGTCTGAGCCAAGTATAGATACCAAAACATTCTAGAACACAGATTGAAAAATAGGTTAAAATTGATTGCATTGTTGAGTACAATATTTATTTTTTAGGTAAGGGTATCTAAGACACATGGTTTCCATAGTATTTTTTTATTATTACAAATACCCAATAAGGGTTAGATAGCAGATGTAATGCTATGCTTTTCTATAGCCAACATAGTTGTACCTCTGATAAAAAAATGCACCACCCTCATTCATCATGCTGTTGCAACAGTTTCTGTTTGTGCTTGAAAGTCGCTTTTGTTTGAATTCTCATGGTGATTGGAAGATGAGACCTACCCTCCTTTCTTCAATGCAGTGATGCCTGCAACATTTTTCTCTTTGTGCTCATCTATAGATATCTGTTGTTCCTGACATTCCACCCTACAAATGCAGTGTCACCTTTGCATAGAAAGGGGAATATGAAATCAAGCCAGATTGAATTAAACAAAACAAAGATCATTGATGAATCAATTTACTTGTAAGTGTAGATGTCCAGGTGCAACTTTGTTGCGCATTAGACCTTATATAAATTTGTGTAGAGTTTGATGATAATTCTTGAATATCACAAAAAAATTCCATACCCCAATTCACAATTTAGTTATGTTAATTCAATGTTTAATAATATCATAATTATTTAAAAAATAAATTATTATTATATATATGTACAAAATAAAAAATTTAAAAGACTATCACAATATGAAATTAATTTGATTTTCAATTCAATCTAGTATAAATATAAAAACAAAAAGTGGCGGGGCTATTCCTTAGGGTTGTATATATAAATGTTTGATACAATCATTTTCATGGACCAAGTTGCCCATACAAAACTGTGACCAGATGGGAAAAATAAATTTAATCTAGTTATGAATGTTTATTGTTGTAGCATATTTCAACATATTACTATTAATAACAACTAGCACAATGGCAATGTTAACAATTTAACAACAAACACAATGGTAATGTTGAGAACATTGACACTTTGAATTTGTTGCTTTTATTAGGTAGAAGATTTTTCTTTAATTACATAAGGATACAAGATTTTGTCACCAAACCGGTCATCAATGACAAAAATTTTTCAGCCCGCAGCATAGTAATGATTGCTGCTGCAGTCTTCATTAGACTACGCTCCCCCATGGTAGAAGGAAAAAGCTAGGGGTTGCTCATCTTCTAATCCTTGATATTCGACCTTTGAAGTCTTCTAATCCCTGATATTCGACCTTTGAAGATACACCTTAACCTTTATCTTGCTCTAAAGCGTATTTGGCTACTTAAACCTTTATCTTGCTCTACAGCGTATCTGGATACTTACGTGTTGCTACTTACATGTCCAGATTCTTACCCATAGGAGGGTTTGGATTCCTATTGGCTATTGGATCTCAACACCTTGAGATCCAACTACCAGCAATGAATCTGCGGTAGCAATCATTTTTCTGTCGGGTTAATGAATGCCCACCAAACAGATGATCAACATAAACCAATGTGTCCAGTTAAAAGGGCGGGAGATGTTTCACATGACTAATGAGGGAGGGAGAGATATATATGATGGTGGTTCTGGCTATTTTACAGAGATTTGAGGGTGGGAGAGATATATGTGATGGCGGTTCTGGCTATTTTACAGAGGTTTTTGTTGCTCTACTGAATTTTTCTTTGGAAATTGATATGTCCGAGATTTTGCAAGGATTAACCATTCTTTAGCTTAAGTAAGGGTGTATTGTGCTTCTGGATAAACCTGTGTGTGATTGGTGGAAGGTATCGCAAGGAATATGTGCGCAGAGTGAGAGACTATGTTTTTTGTGGCTTTTGAGTTTATCAGTTTTTTCAACGAAGTTGTGGTTGATATTTACACAGATTTTATCAGCTTCATGGCTGGATCTACAGAGAGAGCTTGGATTGCATTGCTTACGACATGGGTCGTATATTATTATTTCATCGAATCAGGTCGCTTAATTATATAAGTTGAAACAAGTGAGATGAAGGAATAATTTATTAAGAGCAGGAGAAGGATATATTAGTTATTTCCTACCCATACCTACGAAACAAGTTAATAGATACGAGGTTAGGTCGTTTAGGGCCCGACACTCTCACTATCCTCTCCTCCAAAGAAATCTGATTTGGAGGTTCATGCTTTCCCATTTAAGGTTATGGCATGGGTTGTGGGTAAGCAATCTTTTTTTAGTATTTCAACTCGTGCTTTTTGCATTGCGCTGAAACCCTATCCTACTTCACTTAAAGCAATTATATTTTGTGCTGTTTTGTTCACTAAAGATAGCCATGTGAGTTTCTTAAACCATAACCCCATACCCTTTGATGAATAACTTGATATTGAGCACGCCTCAACTGAAAATGCTATGTTCATATGGATCATTCCAAATCCTTTATATAATTCTAGACATATAATGATAAAGCTTAAGCTTTCTGGAAACTTAGTATGTAGTATAACTATACAGGGTTTCATGTTATAGGGTATGTAGCTCACATGATAGAGCGCTCGCTTTGCATGCGAGAGTTACAGGGTTCGATACCCGACATATCCATTTCCTTTTTCAAAGATTCATTTTCTAAGCTTGTTTATTGCCATCAAAAATTAAATTGGTATGTCTTTTTGATAAATTGGTGAGATACAGGTTCAGAGTTTAAATTTCTACGCTCGTTTATTGCTCTCGAAAAATAAATAAATTGGTGGTGATTTGAGAAAATTATGTTTGGGAGTAAATCGGTGGTGACATGAGAACATTATGTCTATAAGCCTTGGGAAAAAGTAGAATAAGCTGACAGTTTGGCCTAGTGGTCCAAGGCGCCAGATTTAGGCTCTGGTCTGAAATAGTAATCTGCGATGTTTTATATGAAGTAAATTCTGCCCTGTTTTGTACGGAGCCTCACAATCGTCCCTCCTAACATTTGTCAATCGAGTTCACTGCAGTGATACCGAATCTGATCTCTGGAGCTATGACATCGATGCCTCTTTATTGCTTTGTTGATTCGCTATAGCTGCTAAAAAATGACAAAGGCTGTGGGTTAAGACTCAAGAGTACTGGCACTGACATCTTAGAGCTTATTTGTTTACTTTGTTTCATCTCAGAGCCAGTAGGATCATTGGTTGCTTACGGCTTGAAATGCTATCCCACTTCAATTGTTGAAAACAATTATATGTTATGCAGTTTTGCTAATGGAAGATTGGCATATGAGATTCTTAAACTAGACCCTATGATGAATAACTTGTGCTTTTTTGAAATATTATCGATCCTCACTATGCCACGAAGGCTATGAAAATAGTTGGGGATGTAGCTCACATGGTAGAGCGCTTGCTTTGCATGCGAGAGGTACGGGGTTTGATACCTCGCATCTCCACTGTCATTGTTCTTTGAATTTTTGCCTAAATAGATGAGTTCATCATTTGCTATTTCTTTTATTCTTTCTATAATAAGTTTATTGACCTTTAATCATTTTTGCTATAAGTTTGAATTTTTTCCTAGTTAGATGAGTTCATCATTTGCTATTTCTTTTATTCTTGCTATAATAAGTTTATTGACCTTTAAGCATTTTTTCTATAAGTGCATTGATCTGTAAGTTGTGGTGGTTTTAACCACAATTATTTTTTTTCATTCTTGCTATAAGTTCATTGACCTGACTAGTGTTATCTTGTTATAAGTTCATTATCCTGACTTGTAAGTAGTGTTATCTTGCTATATGTTCATTGGCATGTAACTTTATGTCATTGTTCTTTGAATTTGTGTCTAGAAAGTTAGATAAGTTCTTCATTTGCCATTTCTTTCATTCTTCATATAATTTCATTGACATGTAAGTAGTGTCAAAAACCACTACTATTTCTTTCATTCTTGCAATAAGTTCATTGACCTCTAAGCATTTTTGCTATAAGTACATTGCCCTGTAAGTTGTGGTTTTAACCACAATTATTTTTTTCATTCTTGCTATAAGTTCATTGACCTGTAAGCATCGTTTTCTTGCTATAAGTTCATTGACCTAACTTGTAAGTAGTGTTATCTTGATATATGTTCATTGGCTTGTAACTTTGTAAGCACTGTTGTGGTTGTGGTTATGGTATCAACACAAACCACTTCTATTTATTTCGTTCTTGCAATAAGTCCATTGACCTATAAGCAGCGTTGTGGTTATGGTATCAATAAAAACCACTTCTATTTATTTCATTCTTGCTATATGTTCATTGATATGTAAGCAGTGTTATCTTGCTATATGTTCATTGACTTGTAAGTACTGTTGTGGTTATGGTGTCAATAGAAACCACTTCTATTTCTTTCGTTCTTGCTATAAGTTCATTGACCTGTAAGCAGTATTGTGGTTATGGTATCAATAAAAATCACTTTTATTTCTTTCAGTCTTGATATAAGTTCATTGATCAATCTTGCTATAAGTTCATTGATCTGTAAGTAATGTTGTGTTATGCTATCAATAAAATCCACAGCTATTTCTTTCATTTTTGCTATAAGTTCATTGACCCGTAAGCAGTGTTGTGGTTATGGGATTTAGGGATCCTAATTATCACATTGTGACAATTAAATATTTATCAACAATCCAAGAAGAATAAAATTCCAACAATTAAAGATTTATCAACATTCCAAGAAGAAGAGAAATTAAAGATTTATCATCATGCTTTCTACCTTCTCACACTCTGTCACGTTCTTCCAATGTTTGTAAAAGAGTCTATGCTCTGCTGATGTCATTTTTCCTTTGAACTTTATGGATTCATGTCTAGGAAGTGGATAACTGATAAGAGCATCATGAAAAGTGATCAATTCTGAATTGTGAATATTATAGAGTTGAGAATAAAGATATTGATTGTGATAAAGATGAAGAGTTGAAATGAAAGCAATGCTACTCCTAGCATTGCTATTCCTCCTTTGAGGCTTACTACCTAAAAAATGTAGGGAAATATATGGATGTTTGTGAGTGTTGATCAACAATGAGTGGTGTCTCTACTTTGTGCTGCAGATTATTTGTTGAATCTGCTTGTTTTTTGGCATTCGTATTTAAATTTTTTCTTTTTGTCTTGCTTAGCTTGTGAATGCAAGTGTGCTGTGTTTTTTTTTCACATTGAGAATATTCCTTTGTAACATAAGCAAGCTTTGGGATCCCTTTACTCATAGAAAAACCCCAAAGCTCAATTTGGGGACTACATATTTAGATGGATGTGTGAGAAAATTTCTCTTAAAACTAGTTGTTTATGAAAATGTTCCTCTTTCTTACTACATTTTTTATATTGTAAATGTTTTATTTAATATTTTATTAAATAAATTACATGTTTAAAATTATTTTATAAAATTTCACACTTAAAATATCTTTTCAAGTCATTCTCCATACTAACTATTCTCTACCATAATAAATAATTTAAATACTCTTCCTTTACAAATATTAAAAATACAATTTTTTTATTATTTAATTTTATACTAACTATTAATATTCATATCCACAAGAGGAATTGAAAAGGAATAAGATACACATAAAGTAGTTATTCTAATTAACAGATAGCTCCTACAAATATTAGGAAATTTCACATGTGATAGTTTGGTTGAGTGGTCGAAGGCGCTAGATTTAGGCTCTTGTCCTAAAGGGTGTGGGTTCAAATCCCACAAATAGTAATCAATATTACTGAAAGTGATATATAGGTGTTACATCAGATCGTCAAGTCGCATAAATAATCTGTTGGGAATAACGATAAATTACTCTCCATAATACTTGTGGTTTTGCTTATTATGTTGGCCCTGTATTGGTTTGTAACGATAGGTTGTTGATGGAGGGTAAAAAAAATATGAAAAGGAGAACTAAAATGAGTTGGTGTAGTCATGGAATTGTACCTTGAGAAAACCGTGAACATGTTTCGCAAGGAAGGGAAATGAAGGGGCAACTGCAATAGACTAGTGAAGCATGTGGATATAATATTGATAATAAAGAATGGGATCTCTTGTTTGCTACATGTCTAGAGGAGATCTCCAAAAAATAATGGAAATGTTCTGATTATATAACCACGATGAATGAGTGAGAAAATTAACCCTTCTATAGATTGTAGCTGTGGGCATAGCACACAAAGATTATTTCCACGTTGTTCCTATAATTCATATTTAATAATGTGTACATTGAATTGATTATCTTTGATTAGTTCTTTTAGGATGTGTTTCCTTTTTAAAATGATTCATAATTGACCATCAAATGTGTCATCCAATTAGCCCCTCTTAGGATAAAGTTAGAACTTGTGCAGAGTGCATTGAGCCATATATAAGGTGGTTCAAGGTGTTAACTTTGGCAATTGGTGTTGAATTGTATTATATAATGTAAAAGTCTTGTTTCACATAGGTGGTCTTGATTTTGTGTTCTCAAAGGTGATTTTGCATGATACGATGCTCTTGAAATTTGGTACAAAAGCTAACCATGTCGTCCAAGGATCAAAGATTGGGTAGTGATGGTGTTCATCACATCGGTAGAAGGATTACAAGAATTAATCCCCATTGTATTAATAAATAAGTGATGCACTTCTAGTGCACTTGTTCAAGTGTGAAATACTTATCTCGAGTGAGGAAAGATCATGCCTTAAAGATATCAATGAGAAGGAGGCATTACTATGAGTATGTATAATCATCATATCAATTAAATTGCATTGGTATGTTGATATCACTTAGAAGTTTAGTGTGAATGCTTTGCAAGTAACGTGAGCCTATAAGGTTATAAAATATAATTAATCTTAAACATGAGATGAATGCTAAAGTATCATAGTAAAGTTAATATTAAAAGCATTTTCACTACATTGTTTAATGATGGTATATGGATTGTCTCATAATTTCTTTATGTAGTTTGAGATGTTGGAATTTAAATTTACATTTTCTGAATGCGAAACCAAACCTTATTCTAGTTAGAGAAGTTGTGTGACACACAATGTTTGTATTGAATGAAACTTCTACATTAGAACCTCTTCATTGGCATTGAACATTTTGGATTTGTTTAATGCAACACAATACTTTGTTGATTTTTTTTTGAGTTGATATAAAAGTGCATACAATAATGAGTGGAAAAAACACAATGTTGATAGGTTTTATGTTCAAATCCATAATATATTTCAAATAGACTATATTTAGGCTTGTGTTACTTGGTCTGATAGCTATGTTAAATGAAAACAAGATTGATATCTCATGTAGGATATAACCATGTCATTCCTTAGGTCTAACATGACTAGAGATATTTTGAAAAAATTGTAGATAATATTAATGATTATGGTATGCCATAATGGATGTCAATTTTGTGTAATAAACAACAATTTTACATCATTTCATATTTTGTAAAGATTTCATAGAAAAAGGTCAAAAATCAATAAATTATTTTTATATACTAAATCGTGTTTTTATTTTGAAAAACAAGTTGGAGAAAAAAAAAATACTAAATAGTGTTCTTATTTTGAAAAACAAGTTGGAGAATTTATTTATCTATTTATTTATAAATTGATTGTGATTTTTACATTGCTCATCACAAATGGTATTTAAAACATATTCCTAAAAATAGAATTTCTAAAACATTATGAATAAATAGTTTAAAAAATGTATATAAAATATTGTTTATATAAATATAATCATATAATTTTAATAATTTTAAATATTATATATGATTTTTTACTATTATATATCAAATTATTTTTAATGGCCACTAATTCCTTCTATTGTGACTAGGTTTGGTCTCTTGGACTTTAAAACTAAATAAATAAAATAAACTTTAATTGTTTTAATTATGTTGGATTTGTGATAAATAACTTTATATAAAATTTCTAATATTTGTTTAGTATTTATTTCTTCATAAGTTAGGGGATTATTTGTCTTTCAAGTGTCTTGAAACTTAGACCTTATTTTTTATGTAGGTAAGACATTCCAAGAAAAAATCATGATTTATTTTATTAATCTCATAAATTTTATATGTTCTTTTATACAATATTGATTTGGTCTTCTCCAATACCATGAAAGTATGTTCTTATCTTTACAATATTTATTTTTTTCTTTAAAATACAAATAGTAAAAATTGTTAGTTTTGATTATCATATTCTCAATTTCTCTTTGCACATCTTTTCTTTAAATTTAGTCATGACTATACTTTTAATTTTATTAGTATCTTTAGTGATAGTTATACTTTTAATTTTATCAGTATCTTTAATCATAGTTATACTTTTAATTTTATCAATATCTTAAGGGGACATTATGACATTGCAACATTCATCAATGGATATGTTACCTCATGACATCACATTCATCTTAGATTACTTATGCCAAATTAATACATTCCTGAATTGTCATGTTGCATTGAAATGTTCATTAAGGGTTATGTGACATTGAGTATGTTGGCCATAGTTGGTTCTCATTAACCATGTTTTGACTATGGTTGAGTTTAGTTACACATGGTTAATTATGGTTGATTTTTCTTGGACAATGTTGATTTTGGTTGACCATGGTTTATTATGGTTGACCATGGTTGAATGTAGTTGACCATGTTTAACTATGGTTGGCTATGGTTGACCATGTTTCATTGTGCTTATAGTTGGCATTGGTTACCCATGGTTGATTATGTTTGATGATAGTTGATTGTTCCTAATCATGTTTGACCATGGTTGAACTTGGTACTTAGAAAATATGTGCAGGAGGAGCATTGTTCTTGCACAACTCATTCAACTCTATAAAATATCAAACTTTGATTTTGGATAACAAATATAGGGATGTTGCAATGTCACTCTCCTCAAGCTTTGTAAATTGACATCAACACATCATTTGTAGTAACTATTTGGTGTTTTTTTATATACAAGTTATGTTTATGGAAGATTAACTTTATACCTTTTTCTTATTTGGTGCAAAAAGACCAATACTTTTATTTCAAGTTTTGACCGTTTAAAACTTGTTGAGGATGTTAATTAGAAAATTTGTAGTTATGCATTTTATAAATAGAAGTAATATTAATTGCTAAAATGATCTATTCTTTCCATTTTATATCTTAGATCTTAATGTTAATGCTTTGCTTCTATGTTATGATTAATTTTATTTTAAAATATATTAAGTGGTAAGTTTAGTCCTTCATATATCTATATATAAATAATAATTATAAATATATACATAAATGTATTCAAAGTATATTAAAACATCCACTATTTACCGCTTTTAAAAAATATAAAAAATTTAAATAATTAACTCAATTAACTATGTTTTTTTTGGTAATGCTACAACTGAAGTTATATTATTGGTACATAAGATACAAAAAGAGTTATAAGGAGGGAAGTCGACTCATGAAGTCTGAGAAGGATTTTCTCCCAACCAAGACCTCCAATGAGGTTGGGCTTCTTCATCACAGACCAAAACATACAATTTCCTTCCATCGTGCTAGTATTGCAGGATTGACAAAAGAGACCCGAGATTATTTCCGAACAATTAAATCATAGATAGACAAAAATGATGGCAGAGGAGAAGGAACACTAGGGACAATCCACTAGTGGAAAATGAGAGATTAGTGACCAAAAAAATGACCAAAATCTACATATCAATGACCACTTTTGATTTGGTGATCGCTGGTGGCTAATTTACGGTCTTTTATTACGCGACCAAAATTGGTCATTTTTATTTTGGTCATTTATGGCTTCTCAGTTGGTCATTAATTTGGTCTTATATTTGGTCATATATTTGAATCAATGACCAAATATATGACCAAATTAATGACCACATGACAAACTAGAATATGACCAACTTTTGGTCGCGTAATAAAAGACCATAAATTAGCCACAAAATTTTTTTTTGGTCATTGATATGTGAATTTTTGTCACGATCTTAGCTGGAATAGTCATCATCCTTCTTCTCTATGCTGGCGATATTGTTCTTATGGCAAGCTGTCCATGTGATCTTGATAAACAACTAAGACTTCTTAAGGATTTTTGCTCTTCCATGGGTATGACTGTTAACATTGAAAAAACAAAAAATATGATTATCAAATCCAAGTACACTTACGCTAATTTTGTGTATGACAATAACAACCTGGAGGAAGTGTCTTCTTACAAATACCTAGGAATTTATATTCATCACAATCTCAACTGGAACTATAGCATTAAGAAAAGAATTAATGGATGGTGGAAAGCTTATTTTGGTCTTGAAAATAATTGTAAAGTAGCAAACCTTGTGATGTGGGATAAAAAGAAGCTCCTCTTTGAAACTTTAGTCACTCCTGTTATCTTGTATGGGCGTGAGGTTTGGGGTTGCAGCATATCTAGAGAATCGTGGAGAAAGATTGAGCAAATCCAAAAGCGTTTTATAACATATAACCTCAAAATTAAAAGCAATACACCCTACCCTATTCTCCTTATAGAAGTAGGGATTTTCCCTATCGAGAGCCTAGCTATGGGTAGGCTCCTGTTGTACAAGCACAAAATCAATAACATGGGAGACCATAGACTTCCTAAGCTAGCTTTAAATTCCAACCAAAACCACCTAAGGCTCAAACAAGGTTGGTATAAATATACCAGGTCTTGGATAAACCATTAGGAGATCGACGCAAATGTTGAATTGCAAAATATTAATAACATTAAAAATATTGTTACTTCTAAGTTTAAGGAGAAAATGTGGTGTGAGAAAGATTTAGAGGATAAAAGAAAATTAAGGTATTATAAGGAGGTCATCAACCCTACTCTAGAAGATCAAAAGTATCTCTTAGTTTTAACTAGTTCAAAGAAAAAAATGAATATAGCCAAGATAAGAACGAACTCTCATGAGCTACATAGTGAAACTGGTCGTTGGACATTTCCTAAAACACCATGGGTGGAAAGGATATACCATCTCTGTGAGCATATGAACATTGAGGATGAAAAACACTTCCTTTTAGAATTCCCTACGTACACCCACATTAGATCTCAGTTTCATAATCTTTGTTGAAATCCCGACCTTCCTATCCTTTTAACTTGTCAAAATTATAGTGAGCTCGAGACGCTTCTCTTCAAGCTCTTTGAGCATAGAAATACAAATTTAAAACAAACTAAGTAATTCGTTTATTTAGGTCCGATAGACCAAATTTTGGTCTGAGGGGACGTTAACCAACATCATTATCATCATCATTTGGTCATTTATCTCTCATTGTTTGGTCACGTATCTCTCAATTTTTGGTCATTTTATATGCGATTTTTGGTCTTAATCTCATTTATTGGTCACTAATTTAGTCATTTTTAGTCGTTTTATGTGTGGTAATTATATTTTAGTAGTTTTAATGGTGTCCATTATTAATCAATATAAATTTTTAATATGATATTATGTTTAAATTAAAAAAGAATCATACATTATTTATCATCATTTACTACACATGTGAATTATGCAATGTCACATTAATTAGTTAATTACAACACTTATAAATAATATAAAGTACAACCATATAAGTTTTAAACCACACAGATTATATTATATGAAATGTCAAGTATTACAATAAATATGGGTTTTCTCAAAAACTATCTCCATATAACTTTACATGAAAATCATTTAGTACATTGATGACTTTTCAAAATATTACAATGGCTAAATCATCCCACTTGTACTTGGATGCTAAGCCATACTTAGATCCCACAGCTTCAAAACCATACTTAGCAGCTTGAAACACTCAACAACAGGCTCTTCATAATCAATGGAAAAGCCTCAGCAACATACTCTTCATACTAAATGGCCCACTTTATGAGATTTCTATCTAAGCACATTCTTCTGTACCCACACTGCACATGCTTATGAGATTTTCGAGCTTTCTGAGCTTTATATCTACACACGTGCTTCTATATCCGCACTGCAGCAGCCTCCCTCCTCATGTTGTTGTAAACATTGCGAGTAAGGTTACTTGCAAACAACACATGTTAAGCAATAAATTATGTTGCTCGCTAAAAAGAGGAAACAAATAACTGAAAAATATACATAGTAATTTCACAAGATTTAACATGGAAAAAAGAAACAATTCCAACAAACAATAGTTGTACTCAAAATCCATAAACATTTAGAACCAACAGACCTACAAATACATGAACATGAAATACCTGTCCATAAGGCTTGAAGATCAATGGCAGTATTGCGCAAAGCAAGAAATTCTTTCCGACCAATATATGAACGAACTTTGCACTGAATAAGTTTTGCCAAATTTCCCAATACCTCAGTTCTTCTAACATCTATATCAGCCATTTGACCCGCTCTGAGGAAAACCTTGGTTTTCTCTATCTGAATAGTAAAGGCGATTTTAGGTTGTTTTTATTAGCATTTTAACTGAATAAAACAACATTAGAACTTCCAGCTTCTTGGGGAAGCATATAAATCATGATCCCGGGCTCATTACATCTTTGGATGTTGAGAAAACCATTTGTTAAAGCACGCTCATAATAATCTACATAGGCCATTACTTTGGTCCAACGAAACAAGTGACAAACAACTTGCACTTGGAAAAGAACAAAGGAATTAGATAATCAATAAGTATGTAAATATATACACAAATACATACAAATATGTATGTCAGTAATGTGTTCAAATATAGGTGACAATGCTTGTCTTTAAGGCTAAATGCATTAACTTCAATATCTAGATATGGTTATCAGATTTATGGTTGAACGCATATCAATATGACAAAGCTTTCAAATGAATTTAGTATGCTCTAAGAAATAAAAAAATATGTTTCTTCTATGCCCTTGAAAATTATAGTGACAACAACATATACATCAATAAACAAGTTAGAATCTTGATTTGAATTCAATGTACCGATCTGAATCACTGTGACAATGATTAGAAAACGTTTTTAGGTATATGACTGTCAGGAAGTGTATTGTGTAGTTATCTCAATGTATGCCTTATATATATCAGACCTGAAGATATGATTGAGATTAGCATTTAGAACATGGCATGCTTTGTGTCAATGATAATGATGTCTTTCTCATATAAAGGGATGTCAAACAAGAAAACTTTTAGTAGTAGGAAATTGTGAATGTATCTATCATAAATGTCATCTTCAACAATTCTAAAGAGCTCAGAAAAGACTATCCCATAAATAATGTTAATAGTGAATAACGAAATCAATCCTTCTTTAGTAAGACATGTGTGTTTTCTATTCAAATAAACAAAGAGGACTTGATGTAATTTCTAGCCATGACATATGTGTTTCAATGACTGTCCATAGGATGATATTTCCAATCAAAAGGAGGTGAAATGTAATTGCCTAGCACAAGGTATTTTGCAGCCAATGGAATAGCCAAAATGACTATCCCAAAGAAGGTGATTTCCAACCCTCAATTAGTAGAAAACTAGGACTGTCAAACTATAATAATTTCCATCCAAATAATGACTGTCCAAAAGGACAAATTCCAGCTCCTACAGTGACTATGCCTTGATGTTATCTTAGACTTTCAATACGTAAGTACGTTTGTAATTTCAGAGGGGCTGGGAGTTTCCTTTAGGCTGCGACTTAAGGAGCGATGTTTCCTTTATGCTGGAAAATGAGAGATTAGTGACCAACCCCTCTGAAATTACAAACATAGTTACCTATTATTGTAGATATTGTAGCATGTTCTCCTTCACGCAGATGAATCAAGTCCCCCTCAATGAAAAACAACTAAAAAAAAGACAGTAAGGCATTACATTCCCTTAGAAAAAGTGCAGTAAATTTTAATTAGAAATAAATAACCATGAACAACAAATGAATGAGAAAAAATCACTTCACGAAGAGAATCTACAAATTCATCAATCCGACCGTATTGTTTCTTGTAATCATGCCAATGATGAGGAACAAGTATTTTCCCTAGTCTATTTGGTAACTGCAAACAAAATTTTTAGTTAGAATAGAAAGTATTTTTCTATTCTAATGTGAGGATGACTACCCATGAGATCAAAACAATATGAGACTGCTTAAAATGTGTGAAAGAAATGCCCAAACTATTATATCTTTAACATGTGTATCAATCATGGGATATTCAACCAGTATACTAAATAACATTTGGCATAATATGTTCCTTTAAACAATAAGAGATCAACTATGCATTAGCAATGAAAATTAAACTTACAATTGAACTAATTCTGATATGTGCACTAGATTTTGCAGGAATCACATGAACAAAGCATGCCAATAACGATCTTTCATCGAAAAGGGTTGGGTCAGAAGCCTTTTTATATCCATCCAATGCAGCTAATTTATGTGGAGGTTGTAATGCAGGGCTTTGTATATCAATAGTTTCAAATATAGTTTTGCAATCAGATACACATGGCTGAAAGTGACTCAAACCTCCGAAGGACTTACTTGGAGAGACAGAAACAAATGCATGCGCTATTGTGCCTAGTTGCTCCATATTAATGAATTTAATTTGTTTATGTGTTACAGTCTATGATTCATACACTACAACAAAAACTGGATTTAGCGTCGAATTTAGCGTCGGATTTTAGTGTAATTTTTTCCTAATTGTGGTGAACAATCCGGCGTTAAACGAGGCGCTATTGTACATTTTCGTAAAACGCCGTCTATTGCATCTTTTTTTCTGTCCTTTTTAACATCCATTTTTGTGTCCATTTTTGTGCCCAATTTTTTGCATCTAATGTTACGCCTTTATTTGTGCCCAATTTTTCAACTTCTATTACATCTTTTTTTGCGTCCTTTGTTACATCCTTGTTTGCACCCAGTTTCACGCTCATTTTTGCATCCAATGTTGCATCTTATTTTTCTCCTAGTTTTTCATTGAGTCTTGCACCCAATTTTGCACCATGTTTTACATAAAATTATGTGTCCAATTCTGCATCTAGGTTTGCATCCAATTTTAGGCACAATATTGCTTCTAGTTTTGCATCCAAATTTACTTATAATGTTGCATCCCCATTTGCATCTGATTTTGTATCTTGTTTTATGTCTTTTTTTGTATCCATGTTTGTGCCAAATGTTTCATCTCGTTTTACGTCATATTTTGCATCTAGGTTTGCACCTAGTGTTGCATCCCGATTGATGTCTTTTCTTGCATCTATGTTTGAGCCCAATTTTGCACCCAGTGTTGCGCTTAGTGTTGTGCCTAGTTTTGCACCCATGTTTGTATCTAATATTGCATCTAGTTGTGTGTCCAATGTTGCATCCCATCTTGCATTCAATATTATGTCTAGTTTTACATCCAATGTTTTGTTCCGTCTTGCATCTAAAATTGTGTCTCGTTTTAAGTTTTTGTTTGCGCCAAATGTTGCTTCTAGTTTTGCACCTGGTGTTACGCCTAGTTTTATGTCCATCGATACACCATATTTTGTGGTCAATTTAATGTCCAATTTTACATCTAGTTAGGAATCCACTTTTTCATCTATTGTTGCGTCTAATTTTGGACCTATTATTACATCTAGTTTTGAGTCATTAATTGTGTCTATTGTTGAGTCTCTTTTTGCATCCAATTTTGCGTTTAGTATGACATCCATTTTTGTGTCCACATTTGCGTCTGACATAAGGTCGGATTTTGCATCCACTTTTGTGTTTGGTGTGACGTCCACTTTTACATCATGTTTTGCATTTAGTATTGCGTCTAATATTGCATCCATCTTGCACTACTACATATTTTACCTTTAGAAATACATTGCAATATCATTAGGGCATGGAGGAATCGAACCACCAATCTCCTGCTTGGAAAGCAGGTGCTCTTCCATTGAGCTAGCACCCTTTAAGAATCAGGAAGAGGAGCAATATTAACACATAGATTTCATCATTTTTAATTCTAATAAAAGACAATAAGCCCCAAATACAAACATGCTTAAAATCCAATTTATTTTTCCAAACACACTAATAAGCAAAAATATCTACCGTGCTTAGGAAACAAAATATCCTAAACAATTACGCAATCTTATTGTCATGCAACCATTCAATATTGACATGCAACCATCATAATATCCCCCTACACCCATTTCATGGAAGGTCACCCTTTAAGAGGATAAAATGCTTTAGTTCATTGGTTTTCAAAAAGTGTTGCAACTCATTGGATATGCAATCATATTCCTCATACAAAAAAAATGAACACATCTTGTTTAACCAGGGCCAACATGTACAAAGTTCTTAATGGGAAAATGGTTCATTAATTTGTGTTAATCTCTATATGAAGATTATTATATAAGAACAAAAAGTGGAGTTGGATGTGGTGCCTCTATGTTAATTGTTTGAGTATTATGGTAAAAGGCTTTGTAGCATAAGCAAGGAGCCTCTTATGGACTCTCTTGCAACATTTGTGTTGCACCAAGTACTTTCATCACTCTAAAGAAAGGTCAAGGCATAGCATTCACTGTGATGTACAAGAATGCATGAACAATGCCATAATTAGCCTCTCATAGCCCATCCTCACCCACAAATGCCAAAATGACAAGTTCTTGCCTTGCTTTCTCGAAGAATGAGAAGTCGCTCAAGAATAATGGATGGAAACCATTGTCATGAATGCTAAGATAGCTAATGATGGATAGGAGTCCAATTTGAATGAAAACATAATTGATGTTCATGGATTTGTGTGATTGCCTCCTCTCATGCCTTACTGGCAAAGCTTTAGGGTTGCTATATTTTGGGTGCTAAGTGACATTTATGGAAAATCACTAAATGTGAATTCCTAGGTGCCAATTTTGATAACTATTTTTATGCTCTTTAAGCAATTTGGATAAACATTTTAAATTTTATTAGGTTGTGACATAAGCTACACAACCCACTGTTTATGTATAAATGTGTAAAATGTACATTGATATTATTAATAGTTAAAAGAAGCAGTATACAAACAAACAAACTCATCATATCAAAATCACTCTGAATAAGAGAAACAATCAATAGCACTCACCTTCCTTCACATGACAAATGGACTAACTTTGGAGAATTCTCTCAAAGTAATATTTATCCCATCATGCAATCATAACATAGCAATACTTATTTATTTTAACTCACTAAACACATAAGGGATGTCTTTTTCATAGGAGGGACTACCCACCTACTTTAAGCTTGGACTTCAATATTTGTCATGGTCAGTGATAGTGTTCGTTATTACTTGATATTTTCACCTACAATTTAATCTACCTTCATTCACCATGTCCTAAATCATCAATCTTATAAGCAAAGAGCATTGATACTTTGAAAATAAACATATAACACTCCTTTCTAGTGGGACCTAATGATGTCTATTACAACTAATATTGAATGCAACTACCATTAGTACTTTAAAAATAAACACATACCTCTCCTTCCTAATGACGCCTACTACATCTAATCTACCTTCATGCTCCATGTTCTAAATCTTTAATATTGTATGCAACTACCATTAGTTCTTTAAAAAAAACACATAACACTCCTTCCTATGGTACCTAATGGTACACGTTGCCTAGGGATAAATATATGTTGATTTTGCACAAGAAAAATTAATATATACAACATAATTGGCACTTGCAATGAACAAGTAGTGCAAACTTTATCCCTTCCAATATAGGTTACCCCCTTGAATGGAACTACCATTAGTATTTTAAAAATAAACACATACCTCTCCTTCCTAATGACGCCTACTACATCTAATCTACCTTCATGCTCCATGTTCTAAATCATTGTATGCAACTACCATTAGTTCTTTACAAAAAAACACATAACACTCCTTCATATGGTACCTAATGGTACACGTTGCCTAAGGATAAATATATGTTGATTTTGCACAAGAAAAAAAAATATATACAACATAATCGGCACTTGCAATGAACAAGTAGTGCAAACTTTATCCCTTCCAATATAGGTTACCCCCTTGAAATATCTAGTTGTTTCCTCTCGCTAGGGTAAGTGAGCGAGGCTATCTTCATTTAATCCTGGTGAACCTAAGAAAAAGAGGTGTAAGATTGTTGCAATCTTTAAAGGTGCTGCAATTTATTAGGGCATGTAATTTTTCTGCAGATGAGGAGTCGCCTTAGCAACCTAAATCATATTCTTGCAAATTGGCTATCCAAGCTAATGGGTGACAAAGCATATGGCAAGTTTCATAAGTGACCAAAGATGGCTGACAACATTTACAGGTCTTTGCTTTGATTCCAAGCAGAACTAGAAACTTTATGGATTGAATCTTTGCTTTTAAGATTGGATGTTCAATTTCAGCCACATCATTTCTTTGACAAATCGGAGCATTGAACCAGAGCCTAAATGATTTGGTTCCAACAGTAGCTAGAAAATATCCTAATTAAATCTTTCCTTTCAATATTCGATTCCGAGTTGCAGCCATATCAGCGTTTTGACAAACTGACTAGGAAGTCGAATCATTTTTTTTAAACTGGATGCTACTTTTATCAATCTTGCAAGCCGGTTTGTTAACTTCCCACATCCATATGCAGATTAGGCTTCAGTGGATTGTAATGAGACATGGGATGGATTATAGACAATTAGGATCCTCTTCTCCCTCAGAGGCTTGACCTTTACATATTCCTTCAAACACCGTGACGCGCTGATGAGCTATTGTCTCATTAAATTCGAGGCCTTAAGAATGTTGCCCTTGACAAAGATAAAGATGCCATCACAGTAGAGGTCTTATGGTGAAATGCATCAGAGGCCATTCAAAAGTAAAAGCTTGTAGTCTCCTCATACAGAAAGGCATATTAGAAGGGAAAAAAATGTGTATAGATAATAGGACAGACAGACATAGAATCTCTCCAGTCAGAAACATGAAATTAAACAACATTGGCCCAAATGTGTTATGCTGCTATACTAATAAAATACCCCTTTAAAATTTTCCAAAAACTAGAAGATACATTCCATGATTGTTATGAACCTGATTTTAACTTATTACCAATAGCTCTTGGTTTTCCCATCAGACGTTATATCTTTGGCCGCATTTAGCAAACAATAGTAGGAAAAAGAACATGATCAAATGATCAACATTGCAAACTCTTACAAGAATGGGAATAACTTGTTTATCACTCCAAGAATGCACCCCAATTACAAGAATGCAGCTGATGCTTTTGAAACCACATGTTATAGTAATTTGCGAACAATAATAATTTCCTGCAACATATGTTTCTGAATCTGCATGTGCATAGAACTCTGTGACTACTCATTTATTTGTGGTTGATGCCTTCCCTTGTTTATTTCAGTGGCATGTATTCTTTTCTGTCTAGGATTTATGAAAGTTGGAAATGATAATATGCCCCATTTGCAAAACTCTGCATACTATAGAGATAGGCATTTGTTGATAATCCTAGATGATGCAGAGCAGGGTGCCCAAACGAAGATAAGTAATGAAAGCCATTGCGGGGAGAATTTGCAAAAGAAAACATCATATAAATACAGATCATCCTGCAGTAGACAGAACATTTATTATTCCAATTTAGAACTAGTTAGACTTGGGACTCAATCTTAGCTCCACACTTGTTAGGTGCCCATGTTCTGCTAATGGCCTTGGGAAGACTGCACAAGCCATGGACGTCACAAGGTACAGTCCTGATGGCCCAGGGAACAAGTGTATATGCATAGTAAAATTAATAACAAAGATAAAAATATCCCGCTTATGGGAATAGCACCGCATGTTGCATGAATATAAATCTCTGGTTGTAAAATCATGCTTGTATATATTAAAGAGAGTGCATTTTACATGCCTGTAAATATCTGATATATATTAAAGAGAGTGCATTTTCATGCCTGTAACAGCCTGTTGACAGATCTGGAGATGGACATTGTAACACCCAAGTAATATGGCCATGAAATGTGATAACACTTGAGAAAGACTTATAATGATTGAGATCATAAATATGTTGTAGATAATCGTTGAGAAAAATGTCTATCAAGGTTTAGAGGGAGGCAGGGCAGCTTCATGACTCGGTAGGCTACTTCTCAAACGATATTTATCAGCAAGAAAGCAGCTCATTTTAGTAACAATCTACTGCTTATGAGGATTGGTTAATAATTATTAATGTATTTATACTCTAATAAACAAGATGATCAATTTAGTTTTGGAATGAATTTCTTTTAATCTGTGTTTGTTGTTCATATTTAAAAAACTTTGCAGGTATATTTGGGAGAGCAGTATGTGCACAGGTATTCTTTTATTTCATTGTAGTTTTTCCTTTTTGTTATAATATTGTCCAGCCTCAGCACTAAGATCTGTGTTTTATGTTTAGGACCTTACTTTAGAGAATTTTACAAGTATATATGATCTTGCTGAGTCATATCATGCAACTTCTTTGGGTCATATGTGTGTTCTGTACTTTTTGGAACACCATGAACATATGTCTTACATGTCCGGGTAAGGAAAACTTCTACATAACTGAACAGTTACAGTGAGAGCCAGACACTTTTCATGATCTATCTAAATTTTTATAATCAATTTTCTGTGCAGCAACCCTTCCCTTATAGAAGGATTACTACCATAGATACGTGATTACTAATTTAGAATATTAAGGCCGCAGCCTTATATGCCATCATTGTAAAGGAAGTCATGATCATTTTGATTGGCTTCTGTGGATGGTCTCATCTTCCTGGAGAACTAGTGCAGAGAGAGGTATTTTGAAGGTGGTTCTTAGCATTGCCAAGATTACTGCTAGTTATTTAGGATGCACCAATTTGTCAAGTGAAATGGAAGTGAAATGATTGAGAGATGTCAATAGACTGATACATTTTCAGATCTTTTCAAAATGATCCATAATTTTGAAGTCAGAGATAAGCCATCAATTGATATTTGATGGTTTCTCAATTTAGTTGTGTATTTCATCTGACACTTGCAATTTTTTTTTTCTTTGTTAACAGATGCTTTTGACATTTCTACTTTGTTGTATTTCAGCAATGGAATATCAGTCTATTCGTCAGGTTAAATTCTAGGTGCAAGACCTAGGTGATTATGACATAAGAGTATGGACTTAGCCAAATGAAAAATAGTTGTAAATTGCTATCTAGGCTCATCTTCAGGATGTAAGTTGATTTTAAGTGGGCCACCAATCATCATATTTATATGTACAATTGGAGCAATAGAACCCATGCCAGCCAGGAGACAAAACAAGAATAAACATAGTAACCTTCGTTTCAAATTGTGGACTGCTGACAGTTTACCCATTTATATAATTTCTTTGATGCTGGAATAAAGGAATTCAGCTCTCACAAATCTTTAGTATACCATCCCAGTTTAAATTATCGAGATGCTTTGCTATTTTATAGCATTTCTTAGACACCATTTTCAGTAATGATCTACTCTCAGAATGACTTTGGCATCCTCAAGACAAATATGGTGTTTCATCTTGTGAGAATGCTTTGCTAGGGCAGAGGTCTTGATGTGATTATGGGCTAAGTCTTCCCCATGCTCCTTTATCCTTACTTCAAACAAGCGGCCCATCTCTCCTATATACGATTTTCAACACAAATGCAATCTTGTGGACACCTTTCTGCCCTTAATGATCCATGGGATCCTTGATGGATTTTAGAATACATCTAATGTTATGTTATCAGAGGGATGTTACCATTGGAGGGATTTTATCATTCCTCTAATGGTATGTTATCATAGGGATGCTTAAATCCATCGAGGATCACACAGACCCTCAACAACAAATAGGTGTCTGCAAGATTACGTGTCCATGCAGCAAAACATACATAGGAGAGACAAGATGCTCATTCGATATAAGGATCAAGGACCATGGGGATGACTTTACCCATAATCCTATCAAGATATTTTCCCTAGAAAAGCACTCCCACAAGATGAAACACCATATCTCTCTGTGAAAATCCAGCAAGGATCCCAGGGACCCTTGACAACAAAAACACAACTACAAGATTATGTGTCCATGCAGCAAACTATATATTAGAGAGACGGATCACTCGTTTGAAGTAAGGATAAAGGAGCATGGGGAAAACTTAGCCCATAATCACATCAAAACCTTGACCCTAGCAGAGCCCTCCCACAAGAATAACATCAACCACAAAAATATAAAAAATGAGAACAGAATTTAACTGAGAGAAACATACATACATGCAAGCATAACCTTATGCATATAAACAAATTGGAAAAGTTTTCACATCTACAAATTATAAAAATTTAAAATTGTTGTAGTGATAACAGTCAATAAAAAAATAATATATAAAAAAAGGCACAATGAAATGTTAGTGGCGTAATGTTAATGTTCAAGTTAGTGTTTGGAGTTAGTTTTTCCAAGTCTGATAGTGTCTAACTACCACACATACAAATAAAGGAGTGTACAATATAAACGTTATATAACAATAATAAAAGTATCTTCTCTCTCTGTTAGTAGTTACAAAGTTTGTTTAAGTCCAGTACTGTCTAACTACCACACATGAATAAAGATGTACAATATGAACATTGCTCAAACAATAATAGAAGTATCCTCTCCCTCTCTCTCTTATTGTCTATGCAGGTCTTCCACAAACCTACATGATATCAGAGTGATAACAGCCTAGAACCTATGACTGTGTGAACATTGAAAAGCCACAAATGTAGTCCCAACAAATAAGAAGAGAGCAGGCGAGTCTGAATTTATTTTTCAAACAGTTTTTTGAAGTGTATACTTTTGAATTTCTAAGGTAAAATCTTTAGAATACTTAAAGAAGAGTTGAGGAATAATATAAAAAGATTCAAAAATAGCTTTGAAAGCTATAAACAGAAGATCAGAGATGACTTGCAATGCCCAAATCAAGTCCATGCTGGCCAGAAAGAGATGCGTCACACCCAAGGTAGAAAGAGATGCCAAACGGCATGCCATTGACAAGAGGAGGGCATGAATCCATGACAGGCAGTGATGAGAGAAATATTTGAAAATTATGGATGTAATGAAATAATACACCTTTTCCAGAAATGTAACAGCCAACTAAACATCATGGCATCAGAGAAGATCCGCAAAGCTTTGTTTCACTGGCAGAAACTTGCAGATAGCTCCAGATCCGCACCCATGTGTGCTAACTTCAACCACAAGTGGTGCCCACGAAGAAAAAATACCTATATTTTGCAGAGAAAGTGCAAATCTATTGCCAAGTTTTGTCATGGACCATTCTTTGCAGACAGAAAAACAAACAGATGCAGAAAAATGTTGCTGTAGGATGTAGCACCAGTAGTCGAGACAAGCATGTTAGCCCAGCACAAAGATGTGAAGGCTATTGAAGCAAAGAATACTTTCCTGAATTTAGATACCACACTAGTCAATTGTGGTAGAAGCAGAAAGCACCTACATGGAAGAATAACTGACAATGAGGATATAGAAATGTTGGTCGCAGTTTACTAAGACAGGCAACCTTTGCACCTGCATAGATGAACCAGACAATCAAAGAAGGTGCCAAACATGTTTGAGGAGACATTCACAGGCAGAGGAGACACATATTAGCACACAAATCAAGTTTTTAAGATGAAGTGAAGATGTCCAAGCTCCAATATGGACGGTTTGCAGATGACTGCACTATAGGGACTGGGGTGAATTCGGATAGCCTCGCACTCGATATAATAACCCAATTTAGCCAGTTTATTAAAACTGAGTTGGGAAGACTTTCTTTTCAGGTTAAATTGATAAAGAAAGCTGGTTGTATATTAGGGGAAAATCTATAGGCAATTTCCACCTTAAAAAACAAAAACTTGCATCCATCGCTTGGGTTTAAACACTAATATCTTATATAGGGTTTGATTTCTCGTGCAGGGTTTCAAAGAACCCTCGTCTAGCAACCAGCTTTTGCAATTATAGGACAAAGAAGAAAATATCTGCACATATTGGGCAATCGACCCTGCTTGATGCTGGGCAAATTTCTCGTGCAGGGTTTCAGAGAACCCTCGTGCAACAACCAGGTTTTGCAATTATAGGATTAAGAAGAAAATATTGGCACACATTGGACAATCAACCCTGCTTGATGCTAGGCAATGTGCTTGGAAAATTGCAACAGTGGTTGCGATACTGGGTAACATTTTAACGGCTAGGGCATAAGAAGTATATAATTTGATGTGGCAAATGCAAATGACAACAACATGCATCGCATACATCAAATAAGGGCAAACAAATGGGGATGAAAAATAGATTGGCGTACCTTAGCGGGCCATGCCAGAAATCCCTTGACCTTGGAAAGCACAAGATCTTTGAGCCTCCATTCTCTGCAGGCAGCAGGAGCCTCCATTGTCATAGGCAGCTGTTTTGCGAAGTGGAATAAGGGCAAACTAAAACGCCCCGTTTTCTCGTAGCAGTGTTTTTGAAAAACCGCTTTCTTCCATGAGTATGTGGAATGTCAGATGTACACTAATATATCAGTGTTGTCAGTGTAACATGGAATCATGGACAATGGGCATGCATTGCCGATACGCCTAGAATCCATATCCACTCCCCAGACGAAGCTCTCGTCCGGTGAATCCAACTCCATTTACTCTTCAGGCCGTCACGGGTCCCATCGACCATCGTCTGTCCATATATACATCCTGGTGGTGAAATTTGAATTTCAAATTCACATAATGGGTGGGCTTAATTTAAACTCTAGTTTGATTTTAAAATTTCGGAATGGGTAGAGAATAACGGGTTATCAAAGTTGAGAAAAGCAGGGCGCGCGTCTTGAGATTGATTAAGTTAGATAGTTGAATGAGTTAATTTATGTATGTTTGCATGCAATTGGGACTTTATTTTTAAATTTGAAAAGATGCATAAAATGAACATATATTTATAATGATAGAGACTATTTCTTCGGTAGGTCGTACAGGTAAGGGACAAACTTACTTCGACCAGATTGGTAAGATGTTATGAAGTTCAGACTCTGTCTTCAATGTGATAAAAGCGAACAAGGTTTCACTTGCTCCAATTAATGTGATGCATTACACATGGACTCTGTTCATAATTGAAAATTTTGTGCACAATGGAGATGGACCGAGGCTCACAACAGATGTTAGTTAAAAATTATAAATATTTTATACTTAATTTTGTGTACAATGGAGCTCAAAGGAGGATGATAATAGTGGTTATAATAATCTAATCTTTAATGAGATTGTAATTTTGAATAGTTGAAGTTATATTTTTGATATAAAGATATTTTTAGTATAATTGTAATATGTTTCATAAAAATTTTATATTTTAATTTTGTAGTGTTCATTATTTATATATCTAATTTTTTTAATTTTAATTTTAAACATAAATATTAATATATTTTTAATATTTTTAATGATAGAAAAAGTATTAACTTATAACATATTTAAAGTTTCTTAATAATAGATCATTATTTCTCCAATTTTTTTTTAATTTTAATTTTAAACATAAATATTAGTATATTTTTAATATTTTTAATGATAGAGAAAGTATTAACATAAAATATTTAAAGTTTTTTAATAACAGATCATTATTTCTATGGTAAATTGATGATTGTTATTAAAAAGATACGATTTTGATTTTTTTTAAATTGTGAAGTCTTTTAATTTGAGTATAAATATTTTATTGAAATTAAATTGTTAAAATTATTATTTTTAATAAAAGATTGGATTTAACATAAATTAATATTTCTACTAATCTTATTTTTGTAATATTAATTTTTAATTGATTTCAAATAAAAAGAATTAATTTTTTATTAGTTTTAATCATATTAAAAAACTATTAAAATATTTATATTATAACATTTTTTATATTCATTATAATAAATCATTCTTAATACATTTTAAAGAGTATGTATAAAAGTTTTTTTTTTAAGTTTATGGAATTTTCCATTTTGAATATATATCATCATATATTTATATTAAATCCGGATCTACCAAGCATCTTGAAGGATTGAGGTGTAACTTCTTTTATCTTAAATGTTTTACATGTTTAAATAAAAATTACACATAAAAAATTTTGATCCCTTTTTAACCCCACATAATTGGGCCAAGAATGTTAAGAACCATTTTCATCTTATTATAATGATGAGTAAATAATGGACATTGAAGAGGTAAAAAAAGGAACATTGAATAATGAAGAGCAAGTAGTGTACGTATAAGAGGATAGTTGGAATAAATACATAGTGCACATTAAAGATGTTGGCTTAAATGAACCTAAATTAGAGGATGTAAAATTTGAGTATACAAAGTGCACATGGAAAACTATGGATAAAATAAACCTAAAAGGAAATAAAATTCAACTAATGAAATATAAAGTTTTGCAATATTTAATATTGTATATAAGAGCTCAAATCTAGTTTAGATTGGGGTTTTTTTAAGTAAAGGAATAATCTTTCCTTCTTTTAGATAGTCCTAAGTCATTTTAATGTATTTTTTTCTTTACACTATCAAGTATATATTATATTAGAAAAAAATCGCAATCAAAGTGTAAAATGTTATAATACAAAATTATGTGGCACTTATGGCTTATTGTTGGGTGTGATTCACAAAATCTATTTCCTTGTGTCCTTTGGGTCATAAATTTAACGTATGTAGACGTCCCTTTAACACTTTCGAGATAACATGGTACTCCATTTACCACCATTAAGTGAATGTTTTGCTCAATTGCTTAATTTGAATTTTACATTGACTACCATAACATTAAATTTTAACATCTAAAGTAAATGGTAGTCTTTAGACTTAAATTCTCCATTCAAATACACAAGCAAGGATTCCTTACCATGGATACATCCATACAATGCCCATGAAATCCATGCACGTATGCATTTCCATAAACAATGAATATAGCAAATACATAACAAGAAATATACTCATGGCTTTCATGACACAATTAGAAACTTATCTTTTAAGTTAACATTGCAAATGTGGAACCTAAGTTGTAAGGGTTTTACTCACCCCACAATGCACCCACAATGCATGATGTCTATGAGTTATGCTATTCAAATTTTTGAAGAAATTAATCCTTGTTGTTGCAACATTTCCTTTCAAATTCTGCACTCCCATACGACACATGCACCTATATGCTATACCTCCACTATTTTCTGGTGTTTTGTGTGAATTAAATGCTTCCATTGTTATGTGTCTCATCAATCATATTATTTTTCAGTTTCTTGTTTAGCAGGCTTTGCTAGTTCAAATAGATCATAAATATACCAGTGGACAAAATATGTGTTTGTAAATCACTCTGAAAACCCTTAATTGATGTTCCTCAATGACTTTTTCATGAGCGAGTGAAGACAAATAACCCACATTTGATGTATGAATCTAAAGTGTATAGACTTCTTTATGGAAGAAGTAGAACTTATTTTTATCTTAAAATCTCCTATTGGACTGTAAACATTATTAATGGACTTTTTTTCTATATGTCTTATAATCAAGTCATTGGATTTTCTACCCACAAGCTTTCAAATGTTGTATAAATGTATTATGATGTTTTCTAATGCATCTAGAGACATGCTTCCTCCACCTATACTTGCACAAAAAAGAGATATGCTGCTGCTAAATTCCCGAGACTTGGAGTTGTTGGTGGATCTACCTTGAATTGTTGGCTGGAGGTAGGTGTAGTATATTCTTCGTTGGCTACTATGCTTTTTCACAATTTGGCTCCACCCGAGTCTCGCCACCCTTTTTCTTATAATTAATTTTGGTATCATCTCCCTAGACTTGTGGCCAGTGTGTTGTTAGTTATCACGATATGGTGTTTTTGAATCATTTAGCATCCTAGATCTTTTCAAAGATATAGT